>JAWWTY010000088.1:4666768-4682509 GCA_035222235.1 Margarornis squamiger
TAGACAGTCTCATGAAGAAAAACAAAGTTATGGAAAAAACCTAAAAGCAATAATTTTGGTCCGAGAAACAAAATACAGCACTTGCTAGTTGCTTTGTGATGTAAATGTGCTTCCTTCAGCAGTAAGAACTTCAGATGCAATCTTTGGGCCCAGCTTGTGCTTCTTTCACCATTCTTCTTATGCAGCATTTAGATCTGTCTGCAGAACACAGACCTGCAGATCTGGCAGCTGTTAATTCCACAGACACAAGCATAACATTTTACTTGTAGGATGTTGAACCCATGGCAGCAGAAGACATTACATTCAGAGTTATTTATAAATACAAACTCTGCCTCAAAAACTTGGAGTGAATAGTGACTTGGGAAGACCCATTCTCTCCATGTCCTGTGACACTGAAGAATTTTAATCTTGTGAGCTTCCTTTACGCAGGAAAAAGACTCATATAACAGATACATGAATCTTCCTGCCTCTCATTACAGGACTTTTTAAAACTGCACTTTGAAATTGCATCATTCTAATCAACAGCATGCATCATATAACACATGGCTTGACCATGGTAAAAGTCTGAGCTAGTAGAGTAGCTGGCTGATTAAATATGCGGCAGAACAGTCTCTGTTTATTATGAGTTATGTTCAACAATTGTCCTAAGGAAAGTTAGAGAGAAAAAATTGGTTTGTTTCTTATTTCCTTCCCTCTAGGATCTTCAACTCAAACAAATTAAAACACCCCTGTTCATTTAACCACAGTATTTCATAGGGTTAAAACATTTGTTCTATGGTTTTAACATTTAAACAGTTTCAAATTATGTCTGCAAATGACTATTTGTGCAATGCCTCCATCTTACACAGTTCTGGTCAGTCAAACACTGCCTTCTTTGATAAGCACTTAGCAAGCTTTACCTGTATCTAGTTCTTTCCAGAATGATAAAAGATCTGGTTCAATATATTTTTAGAAGTGGGAAATTAAGACTAGACTTCTTTTAATCTCTAAAATACTTAGTATTTTACTTAAATATTTAGATTTTTATTTATCCTCAAACTTTCAAGAGCTTTTCATTTATCTTCAGTCTTTCACAAGAGCTTTTCCTTTATCCCCAATCTTTTGCAAGAGCTTTTTTCTTTTACCTTCCCCCCTCCCCTTTTTTTTTTTTTTTTTGTTTGTTTTGTTTTGGGGCAGATTGCTGTGTTGGAGTGAATCTGTTAGAAGTCTCTAGCAGGGAAGTTAGCAACAAACACTGAATATGAGATTGTATCTCAAATACTTGTAACATTTTCTTACCATCACAGTAAGAAAGTATCCCTCAGTAAGATACAATATTTGGCTGCAGCTCTTTGAGCAATCTGAAACAAGTACTGTTTCTTCACTCTTCAGGGAAGCTTGAAAATGGCTCAGTTTTTTAGCTCTCTTTAATTCACAGGGAGAAGCACTGCATTTTAAAAATGTTTATTCAGCTTCAAGTATCTCTTCTAAATATCTGTGAAATATTCAATATACATCTTCCCTCATTCCTTCCAACACACTTCAACTCTGAGGTAATTTAGGACAAAACATAAGAGCACTTTTAGAAAGTAAATGAAAGAGATCAGTATTAAAAATTTTAGGCAGGATAAATAGAAAATTATTTTTTCTGCCTTTCCCTACAAATAGTTTCAGCATAATGCACTTCAAAAGCAAAATAATAGAGCCATCAAGTTCAAAATGAAGCATATTTCTCAAGCAAACCTGACTTATGCAAGCATTTCACCTGAGTTAATATTTCAGGGATTGGGCTCATAGCAATAGAGAAGACAAGGCATTCTGGGGTAGATCATCCCAGGTCATTTTGCATCTTACTTAGAGGGGTAGAGGAAGGAAGGGAAAAAAATTTACCAAAAGTAAAAATCAAAATTTGTCATGATGGCTCCATGTGGGCAAATAATGGTCCCTCTCTATAGCAGGATGCCCATTCATGCCTGTCAGCCAGTACTGACTGTCAGTATTAGCTGCATAAAGGAATCTATGCCTGGGGAGATTTTGGAAAATGTTAGCAGTGGTGTCCTACTGTCCCAGAAAGGCCTTTCAGTTTGAGAAACGTATTCCAGATATGCAAGGCACTTGCTGGGAAGGCCTGAGATGAAACCTGTAAACTTAGAAAATGGTCTTCTGCCCATTCAATGATCATTCCAAAGGAACCCTGATTTAAAATGTGACATCTTCTGGCCTACATGAAGATTATTACTTTGGAAAGTATGATTTCACTCTCTCATTTACATACTATACTGGAAGACTGCAATACTCAAAGTAAGGTATTTTTACAGTTGCAAAGATATGTTTTGAGAATGACACAGGCAACGCAAGTTATAGTTCTTTATGCTGAATGACAAAAGCTAATCAGAGTCTTCATCATCAAGGTATTCCTCTGCATTACTCAGTGTTTGGATGGCATCTGGAAAGAAACAAAACTTTCAATCTGTGATAAAATCAGAGATTTTTTGCAATGCTTGCAAACCAGCACCAATTCCTGTATCATTTAGGGCTAAACAGATGTGACTAGATCTAGATCTCAAAGGCAGGGCTAAACCAGTAATCCTACCTCCTACATACAAGATTTACTCTGTCTGTGAGCTTCAGGAGCCATGTTCTGGCTCCTTGGGACACGTATAGCAGAGCTTAAACTCTATTATTTAATCCTATTTTCTTTATATATTACTTTTAAAGCACAAAGGAAAGGATAGCTGAGCTGATGGAAGAGCCTCCATAGTTTTATCCCCAAAAACTGGGGATAGTGCCTAGCTGGCTGCCATTCTCTGCTTAAAATCAACCACATTCTATTTATTTTTCCCTTTCTCTCTTTTCTCACCCTTCCCTGACTAAACACTTCTTAAGACCTACTTGTGAGTCTTTGTCTCTGAAAGATAGTAAGCAGAAAACATGAGCATTAAAGTATATTCATTAGGTGTACAGCAATACCTGGAGAACTACATCTACCTTTGTGACTGTGCGAAGATAAGTATTATGGGCTTTTTATGATAATGGTTATTTGCCTCCAGATTTTCAAACATATGGGAATAGGAATATGGATTATTGATAGCATATATTACATTGTACTACCAAGTCATGAACCACAAGCTCCTAGTCAGGTGTAGCTTTGTAATAACAAAATTAAAACCAAGTATTAAAAATACTGCCTACAGACTGACATAATTCACAGAATTGATAACCGTGTTATACTAGATTCCTGAAACAAGAAAGAGTAAGTTTAAAACTGACTTGCTCAATTGTTTTGAGAAAAGAAATTTAACTGAAAAAAATAATTTGGTTTTCGAGTAGGAGAAGCAGCAAAGGAAGAGCAGGAAAGGAAGAAAAGAAATTGCAGAGCTCTATGCTCAAGGTGCCATACTTTGAGAAAATACAAATTCCATTTCTTCTGTGTAATAGTTGTTCCCTTTTTCAGAAACACAAGTAACACAATATTTTTGCATTTCTATGACATGATTTTAATAATTTTTTTAGAGTATATTTAATCAATTATGACATTTGAATGTTTGTGTGTACACGTAAAACAAAACTGAACATTTAAGTGGAGACACAGTAAGCTTCCTTCAATAAAACCGTTTTATAGATAGACCATGATAGAAGCCATATATGTAAATAGGAACAGATTTGGAACTGGGGACAGGAAGACTATGGGTATAGAATTGGACCTCTGAAAAAGAACAGTTGTTTCAGACATTGGAAATACTGAAACACAGATTCAATAGACACAAAAGAATGAAATTACTCAAAATAGCCAAGAAAATACAAAATGCAAGAAAAGTATGCATATCAGAGGTGCCAAGAGATATTTAAAAGGCCAAATAAAGACAGAAAAACAAACACAGAAGCTAATACTGAAACTGCAGGTAGAGTGTCAGCTCAAGCAAGAAAAGACAGGGTACAAGAGTGCCAGAGACTAGTGAAGATGAAGCTACTAAGGATGAAAAATCAGTAAGCCATGACACACAATTAATTTAGAGGGACTGACAAAGTAGAAGATTAGTTACTTAGTATCAGGAAATGGAACACAAGTATAATTACTGGGGACATCCTAACAGAGAATACACCTTTACCAGGTGCTTACAATTGATATGCAAAGATGAAGTACTCCTAACAGGCATTAACTGCCTTTAGAAAAAAAATATAGAACAGAAGGAATTCTGCCCTTTAACTGCCTTCTTCAGAATCAAAATTGAGAGAAATAATTTGTCAAAGTTTTGTAGGAAATCCTGATACCTCTGCCAAAGAGCTGGATAGTATTTTTTTCTGCAACTGCTCTTCTTGGTGTCTAAAGCTGCAGTCATCCACCACTTAACTCTCTTAACCACTAAGATTGCACAAGTTAGCATTCCTTATGTTCCACTAGTCCTGTGACAATAGTTGCTAAACTGCATATCCCATCAAAAGCAGCTTTAACTCTGCCTGTGTTTTTAAGTAATTTCTCATTTCACCTAGGGTTTTCACCCTAACTTCAGCCTCCTGAAAACTATAGCCAATATTAGTTACACAATACTGAACAATTCAGTCTTTGTTCAGCCTTCTAGAACAGCATTGTATCTCTAACTCTTTTGGACATGGACAGTGTGGTCATTAGGAGAGATGAACAGAGTGGTAGGCAGTAAGATTATTTTGGTAAATACTTGAAAGCAGCCTTTCTTCACTTAGACAGTCTTTCATTAGACAATCACTCAGAGAGAAACAGGAATAAGAAATTTTAAAGAAAGAGCAGCAAGAAAATAGAAGAGGAAAATCTGATGATGTTTATTTGACTTAAGTTTGGAGAAACAGACAAGAATAATGGGGAAGACAGCACATCACTTTCTTTCATACCCTGTTCCTTATAGTATAGTGCTTTTGAAGTAATTTCCATCCTTGCGTTCTTCCATCTGAAGGGCCTGTCTTCTATTTCCTTCCCTTCCCTTGCAATTTCCACACATTCTGAACTCTTGCCTCTTGCTGACACAGGATAGCACTTTGTGTGGAGCCAGCAACAGCCCAGGTGATAAACCATGTTTCTATCATAAATCTAAACTAGTCTTCTCAAGTAAACCCTTTCAAACACAACTCTTAAACCAAGTATCTCCCCAGTGGTTCTTCTGGCTACAGCATATTGGTATTTGGTTAAAATATTAAGTGTATTTATAATAATAAAAATTTATCCAAAAAACAAAATCAGAAATACCTGCACTCTGTTTCTTCTTAAGCAAGGAAGCACAAGCTGCATTGGTTGCCATATCTAAAGCCAGTTTCTTCTCATTGTTCTTCAGATCTGTTCTGGCTCCTTCGTAATAGAAAATTGTCATCATGAATCACTGTCCCAACTATTTCTTGAGCAATGGCATTATGATAAAATTTCAGTAATGTGGGTAAAACAGTAATGGACACAGCACTCTGGCCTATGATCTGCTCTGATGCAGACCAGAAGCTACAGATACTGTTCCATAAGCTGCAGTTGACTGGAGACCTTGCTGGCTGCTCTCCCTTTCTAGCAAGCAGATATCATTGCTGTTCTGGGGTTAAGTGCCTAATTTTGTCTGCAAAGCAGGATGAAAACTATCCTGAGCAGGTGGTATGTCTACTTTCCAAACAGCTGTAAGAATTTTCTACAAAAGTTACAAAGTCAGGCAGGTGAGCTAAGGACTGTACCTGAGTTACACAAACCCACTTAAAAATACAAACAAAAAAACATTCAGGAATCTAGTCTGCCACAGAGATTGTTGAAACCTTGGTGAGGATCTTTACCCTTTGTCAGCAGCATCTCTACAATATCTGCGTAACCTTTCCATGCAGCAGCATGCAAAGCTGTGTCTCCCAATTTGTTCTGTGGAGTTAGAGGGAAAATCAACAGGATTAAAATACAGCAAAAAACTTTTCAGCCTGTACCAAGGATGAGGAAGATCACACATCTACTGTAGGGATCTCTTGGTTTAACCTACCTGTTGGTTTAACTCCAGGTTTGCCTGGGAAAACAGAACATCTACTATATCTGCAGAAAACAGGGAGAGGGGTGAAAGAGAAAAATTTAGTGCAAACAAAACAGGCTTTTTTTGCATTCATATAAATTTAAGATTCAATGAAAGAGTGATCCAATCAGCTAATGAAAATCTGTAACAGTCAAACTGCATTGGGAAAATAACTATCAGTTATAAAGAAATGCTATTGCATAAAATACGCAAAATAATAGAAAACCTCTTTTTGGTCTGTCCTCTTACCACTCTGCTTCTAACAGTTACACCAATTAGAATGACTGCTTTAACAGCAACAAACCACAGCAGCTGATGGAGCTGAACCTCCCTTCTAGCTCTAATTTTTCTTTTATAAAAAAATAGAATGACCTTAAAAAATGGCTTTGTTGTTTAGCACTGCAATTTTATCAGTCTAACAAGCACATCAAGAAAAGAACTGTAATTTCAAATTAATTCTCTCATACCTTTATGGCCTCCGTGGCATGCCCAATAAAGAGCTGTGCTTCCAGCTTTGTCTAAGCCATTGACACCAACTCGATTATCCAAACACTCTCTCAACCAGCTTAGGTTGCCTGAAAGACAAAATCAGTTTTGATGACCATTTTTTCTTTAAAGAGTTAACAGAACCATTAAAGACAGATCGTTCTCTCTAAATAATCATCCTCATATGAACTTAGGAAGAGAAAAAGTGAGTTAGTAGCAATGCTATTCAATAAACAACTAGTCATACCACACACCTTCCACTCCCAGGAGACCTTTAGATCCTTATGCAGTTAAATGGATTGTACCATGCTTTTTGTGTGTATGCAATCAGAGTGGTAATTCTACTAGGCTGTTGTTATAGTTTCAAAATCCTTCATGGAATTTTTTTCTCTCCCTTACCAACACAGTGGTTTGCGAGTTGAAGAGCCAGAATGAGATGGCTTGTTTGAAGCCCAGTGCCCCACTACCTGCTCCCAGAGCCAGCTAATTGTCTAAAAGCCTAAAAAAAGGAATGGCTGATAGCTTTGCATTCCAATGTGATGGCTGGGAGAGGACTGGGGAGGTGGGAGGGGAGAGAGAGGTTTTCCTGGTGCTGGCCACACTTGTCGGTCTGCATAGGTGCCAACTGCCATTCGTTGGGCTGATGGAAACACTGGAAGGGGGTCCTTTTTTTTTTCTGGCTAGCCCCCCGACTCCACACGCCCCTTGCCGTTCTTCAGAGGGAACAGCTGTCACTGCGTGGACTTGCTGCAAACTCCTTGAGGGGCCGACACCATCTGCAGAGGAGTTGTTGCCCCTTCCCCCTGCCCCTGCAACACTTTTTTGGACAAAGGATGGTAGGAGAGGGTCCTCGCACTGCCCATGTGAAGGGTTTCATCACGAACGTGTGGCTGCCATTGTCAATTTTGGAGCCAGCGCCTCTCCCTGGTCCCAGTCTTTGCCTCGCCAGAGCCCGTGAGTGACTCATTGTGGCTGCTCATCGTCTTCTGCTCCCTGTGAACAGAACTGCACTGAAGGGGCAGAGATAGAACTTGATTTGTTTGAAAGTTTTGGTTACAGTGTTACTGTTTGTTCTGTTCTGTGGGTTTTGGTTATGCATATAGATATTTGTAGTAAAGAACTGTCATCCTTTTTCTCTACGTTGTCTGATTAAATTCTCTTAGTTTCAAAGGTTGTGGTGGTTTTTGGTGAGAGGCTCTTTTCCTAGTCCAGGAGGGTTCCTGACTTTCCTTGATAGGCATTTTGGTTTCTTTTAAAGTGAGACACTAGAGTCTTCAATTAAACAGAGCTCTAATTCCACAGTTTGTTTTATAGACTGAAATTTACATTATATAGGTACCTGTAAATGCCATTAAAAAGTTTGATGTGGTATTATGAAATATATAAGACATGTTTTCAAGTGAAAAGCGTAGAGGTATTTTAAAATTAACAGAGTAGCAGAAAAGGGAACAATGCAGCACAATAGCAAATAAAATTGTCAGGTGAGTTGATTGCAAATCTTGCAGGGTTTAAGCAGCTGTAAATATTAAGTTATTGAATTAAAAAAAAAAATAACCAGGGTTTGTTGACCCTGTTATTTTAAAAACTTGGCATTATTAAATGACTTCTGTGATCATTTAAGAGAGTTAAGCTTCTGTTGTTTGTATGAAGGAAAAATGCTGTTCAAGATTATTCTCCATCTGCTTTTGTTCACAGTTGCTACTGTTGTGGCACAAGTTTCTGTTGTGAGCTCCAAATTTTCCATCACAGCAGAAATATCTTAATTTTCATATTTGTTCAAAAGCTGGTCTCTTTTTGCAAGTACCACAATGAGCCTATTGACACAACAAGGGAAAATGAGGCTGCTACCTGTGGTTCTACTTCATGAAAAGTAGCTGCAGTGCAAACTTGGACTTCTTTGCTCTTGCAGCTATTCTCACCTTCTTCTTCTGGCCCCTCTGCTGTCCTGTGCAGGTTAAACCTCCCTGGCCATCCTCCTACTTTATATTCCTTCCTTTTCCTAACAGTTTTCCTTCACTCTGCCTGTTCCTTGCAATCTTACAACATCCTTGACCAATATATGGTTAAACCACACAGGTGTTCAAAATGCTTCATAAATATGCCTGAGGAACACAAAGGTTTGCTCTTTGCTCCACCCACCCAAGAGCAACCCACCATATCCCTTCACCCTAAGTGACTAACTCTCTACTCCACAAGGGAAAGAGTCTGTGACACAATCCAATGTCAGTGTCTCTATCTACAATACCTTTGGGGCACCTAAGCTTGCAGTACTGGGGTAAGTTCTCAAGGTTCTGCAATTCTTTCCAGGCTTACAGCTGTCTTACAAGCAAGCACAGACTTTTCTTTCTCCCTATGTTTTTCGGAGTGGCACCAAAACAGAAATCAGACATAGTGTCTTCTTTTAAGGTAACTTACAACTGAAATGAAGTGATTTTCACCAGAGGAGTTATTAGGCAAAACTAAGGAAATAATTGAATATAGTGCTGAATAAAATCCTTATATTCTTTACTGTTTCCACCCAATGCCTAGAGCTTCCAAAGGTCTTTGGATTAAGCTGGAGGAAAGATCACAACTGTTTGTTTCTCAATTATGCTATTTTTATTCCTGGAAGAAATTTCACTTTCCCATGCCCTGCTGTCATGGGGATCTTTAGCCACCCTGGTATTTTCTTCAGAGTTAATGCAGTAGAGCACATGCAACTCAGGAATTTTCTGGACTTCACTGATGACAGTTTTCTGACATGGGAGACTAAGGAGCCAAAGAAACTGTTGCTCCTGATGCTTCCACAGAAAGACTTGCTGGGAATGTGACTATTGGGAGTAGTTATGGCTGCAGTGATCATGAGACAAAGGAGTTCAATGTGTACAAATACGTGGTGGGGTGACAAATACCTGGTGGGGTGAATAAAGAAAACAAAGTCAGACTGTTCTAGTGGTGCCCAGTGACAGGACAAGAGCAAGACAAGACAAGACAAGTGCACACTGAAACATGGGAAATTCCACTTAAACAGAAGAAAAAACTTTCTAGTGTTTGGACAATTAAACAGTGAAATTAAAAGTTTCTTAGGCAGGGGGTGGAGTTTCAATTCTTAGAGATATTAAAATCCCACCTGGATGACTGTCCTGGTAGATTTGCTTGAGCAGGAGTTTGGACTATGATTTCTAAAGCTGCCTGCCAACCTCTGTGATTCTGTGATGTGAATCTGTGATAAAAATACATTCCAAAGCGAAGTTCATGGTAAGCTTTAGAAAAGCTTACTCATAAAGAAATTACAGGGAGGAATCCCAGCTGACAAAACAATTCTAAAAGGTGCTTTATTTAACATTACAGCAGCATCAGCTTTCTTTTGTCTGTTATTCTTAGTGCCATAGAAATAGCAGCAGTACATGCTCCTGTTTACTCTCCCATGCACTTCTACAGTCCCTTCAGCCCACAGCTTCCCTAATCTGCAGGATAGCTGAATGACAAAGCTGTCATATAACTTGGACTGAGGGACACCATCAATTAATGTTATTATTCACAGCTTGTCAGCTGGGGTGATTTCCAAACTGTCAGCCAAGTACAAAGGAGATCAATAGAAAGTTAGTTGGGAGATAAAGGTTGCTGTGTTGACACAGCCCAGCTCTCCCTTTTCATAACTCTAGGTCCAAACAAAGAACAAAGTGCTTGGGAAAGATGGAGCACTGATGAGCAGTAGGTGTCTCATAGTCAGTCTGAGGAGGCTGATGAAGTTTTTGCTATGTCATCTTGCCAGTTTTAAGATCTGTATGGGAGCCCCACTATGGAGTTCTGCAGAAGAACAGTTCTTGTTGACCCACCTGTAACTGAGTACCTCAACACTTATTCTGGCTTGTTCCCTAGCTGGCTACAGAAATTGGCACAACATAACCATAAATCTGTCTGTGAGCTTTCGCCTTGGGCAAACAACAGAAGGAGGTTAGTAAGGTACTACTGTGACTGTTGGATGAGGCATGAAGTATAGTGAGAGTCACAGCATGTCTCCAAATACTAAGTAACAAGCAATGTCTAGAAACTGATGGAAATAGAGGGTCTGCGCCTTACTAGTTATTGACCCCATCTTGTCATGATGCCAGAACTAAGAATTGAATACTCCTAACCACATAAGAGCACAAGTCAAAGAGATATACACATATTGTGTAAGTCAGTCAGAGGACTCAGTCCATGCCAGTACATTGTTGTGGCAACCTCATAGCCAGTGTCACTAATAATTAGTCATGTCCCCCCTTGGACCTTGCCATATAATGTAATCCTCATTCACTGCTTTTGTCTCTACACTGTTGCAAGAAAACCACAGGTATGTCATGTCTGTTGGCAACCAAAAGTTGTTTATTATAATGTGAAGGTTTTGGTGCAAAGACAGCTCCTTGCACATCTGACAGTTTTGGCCTGCTGTGAGATGACCAGGTTACAGATATAGATTGCTTGCAGACATTGATCAAACCAGCTGACAGTGCAAAACCACAGCCATGAGAAGGCATGTAATTTTGGCTTTTCTTTTTTTGTCAGAGTGAAAAACTTTAGAAGAAATAACCTCATCTGTTTGCTAGCTTTAAAACAGGAAGAAGAACCTCTAAAGCTTCTACATTTACTTTTTTTGTAGGCTGTCATTTTTCATTCAGAGAGGAGCAGTGTGAGTCAGTCATTTCTTCTGGCAAGCAGAAAGCATTCACAATGTCCAACAGTTGTCCCTAATAATTCCTAAGGAACATTTTAATCTATATTTTAATGTGTGGAATACATTTTTTGTCCTTGCAGATTTTCAAATTGGCAAGGCTTTTTGGTTAGAAAGCAAATCAGGAATAAAAATGTGATGCTGTCTCCTTCATGAAAATTGGCTTCTAAAGGACAAAATATACATGAATTTTTCTGTACATCCCAGGTTTGAGACACTTATGTCCATTTTTTGGGTCCTGTACTCCCTGACTTGGGCTACATAATGTTTCACCTTGGGAAGCCTCACTTTTCTCACATCAACCGGAGGGTAAACCAAGAATAACTGGACTAAAGTATAAAATTGGGATCAGAAACGCCATTTGAATGTTAAATATTCAAACAGCATGGAATACATAAACATCAGAGCTTATTAGTGTGCTTTTTTCTTGCTGAGGAATGAAAAGGATGTTTCCAAACAATGAACAACCACCGTGTTAATTTCTCTCCTTTTTTCTCCTGATGATTTCCTCTCTCATACCATTAAGTAAATGCTGCATTAAAGATTTTAAACAACTGCTTGAGTATCACAAAATTTACAGATAAAACCAAATCGCTGTAACATGAAAACAAAAGGCCAGTTTTCCCCATGAAACAAGGTGGAAGTCAGGATGAGTTGGCTATGTAGGAGCACTGTGGAGCTGCCATTCAGGTTTTTCATCAGGTAAGTAACAAGTTATGACCTGTAATCACAGTAAGAAATACATTACTGAGATCTTTCTTTGCTGCTTGCAATCCATTGAAATGCTGGCATTTAACATGAACAGGCTGGGGGGAGCCCTGTGGCAAAACCTGCCTGTAGAATTTTAAATATTTATTTATCTCATTGCCCATGTATTTATGCTATGTGTCAAACTGAAAAAAAAGGAGCAGCTGAAACTGCCTTTTTGGAGGGTTGTAAGAGTGGAGCTGTTCTTTTTGTGGTGCTCAGCAATCTGTAGTGTTGAGTGAGTGTCCTGAATTAATTTGCAGTTGTGGTGAAATAACACTGTTCTTCACTTTGTTATGAATTTGTAAAACTTCAGCCATAGCCGCTTCAGGCAAAAATGCCGTATGTATGTCAGCTCTCTTGTTTTTGTGGTGGTAGGTTGTTTGTTTTTTGGGTTTGTTTTTTTAAAAATCTCATACACTTACTATTTGATGTTGCAACTGTAACTGCTGGTGCTGTGAATGTGTCTTTTCTTTCTACATACATATATTTATTCTTACTCTATTCAGCATGTTTCAAAGGAAGAAATGGTTTCAGTGCTGACTAAGAGAAAGGTCTGACAAAGGCAGGAGATACCCACCTAAGAGGTAGATTACTATATGAGTTCAAGCCACACAAAATCTCAGCCCAGCACCCAGGTGAGTGCAGCAACTTCCAACTGTAGGACTCCAAAGCCCAAGGATGCAATGATGACATGGTGTCTGACAATTATTTGCTGACTCAGGAGACAGGAAAGTTCCTGACACAACTGAACTAGTCCTGGTGACAGGAGGACTCCCTTGAAGAAATAGATGGAAAGCTACTTTATATCAAGATAAGGCACATGCAAGTCCACTTTACTCAATTCTAAAAAACAGGCACTAATTGTTTTAAACAGAACTGAACAAATCTTCCTTTTCTTGTCTCACTTCCTTTTTTCCCTGGTTTTCCATCTCTGCACATCTGTCATATTTGGCTTTTTCCTCTGTTTTCATCCAAGTTCTGCAAAAATAATGTCATCTGAGGGAGAAACTGTCTGCAGAGCATTTATTTGTACACAAAAAAATATTTTACCATGGCAACCCTAATTTTTTTTTCATTATGCAGTCCTCTGGATGATGAAATTGGTTTTGAACAGCTGGACATTCCCCTACTTCTTCTGCAGCTGATAGCTCAAAGAAATCTTAAAAATAGGTTGTTATAGGCACAGAACCAATATGGAAAAGAGACACCACCCATAGAAAAGGTTTTCTGCAATTGTCAATAGCTTTTGTTCATTACAATAAGTAAGAGTTATTTTAAATGATCAGTGATGTTATTGTGATCTTAATAGGCCTAATTACATCTATTTTTATAACTATACTGTAGCATCTGGTACTAATTAGTGTCCACATTGTTTTATTCTTTCTGGATTATTAAAAATGCTTTTAGAAATTTTTCTCTTACCTGATTCATTCTGTAATGTCCAAAGAGGATAATGGCACTTGAGTGTTGCTTGAACAAAACAAAAATTTTTTATTTTCAGAGCTAAAATTTATAGCAGAATACAGGTAGCCTATATTGGAAAGAACAGTTTCCTTTTGTCAACTAAACATTGCTCCAATGTGGTACTCAGATAACTAACCCAGACTTTTACTTTACAACTCAGCTATCCTTGAAGAAGGTAATACCATTTCATGATTCCAGATATGCACTGACTTGCAGCTGTGTCCTGAGCACCACTGCCATCCCAAGTCTTTGGCTGAGCAAGAGATTGTTGGCATTTCAGCTCTGAGGTCTTTGATTTCCCTAGCCTTAAATCAAATCTTAACTCTAGCTTTCTGCAGAGCAGATGACAAACTTCTCCAGTTCAAGATATATGATGACCTTCTACTCCATCCTGAGCCCATTTTCATCTGCTTCTCTGGGGTAGAGCACAATTTTAGTGTTACTCCAACCCTGAGCATCCTTGCTTCCCCCCAGTCTGTAACCTTAATATTATGCTTCACTAATGTGGATAGCAAACCCACCCAGTTGGTAATGGGTGATGAAACCTTCATTAACCTCATCCTCCAACCTAAACCAAATTCTCATTCTAGCTTTGGGCTGAGCAGGATTTTCCAAAACCTCTTTGAAGACTGATCTCCAAAGGCTGAAGTATGGAATATTAATATTTCTTTCTTCTTTGAGTTCATTTCATAACTAGCAAGGCATGTGGGGACTTCCAGCACAGAAGACCTCTGCTTTGCACTGTGACACCATGTGGTGGTTTCTGTCTGCTAGCAAAACACAGGTGATGTAGCTCAGATTTATGCAAGGAAACTCCTTTACATGCATGCGTGTGGGAAGGCTACTTTTTAACTGCATTATCTGCAGTTTCTGTGACTATGAGGTTGCCTTTCTCTGAGCTCTGGCTATCCTGCTTTGCAAAGGATGGTGCTGCTCCAGCTCCTATCTATCAGCTTCTTTTTTACCACAAGGTTGACCAGATGGTGAGGCACCGGATGGCATGAGGATGGAGAAAGGGCTTTAGTTGAACTGTATTCCTTAGCATGGAAAAAGCATGGGTATTCTCTTCAGACTGCTCCATTTGATCATTTAGACTGTGTGAAATCACAGTGTCTCACACTCTGTTAACTGAAAAAGACAGAATTTGAAGTTAAAAGCAACATCCAGTGGCCTCAAGAGCTGACCAGCAAGCCCAAACTCAGCCTTGTAGCCAAAATTTATGTACCTTACAGTCTAATCATAGAATCACAGAATCATAGAGTCATTTATATCAGAAAATATCTTTAAGATAATCCAACTATTAGCCTAACACTTCCAGGTCCCCATATCCCTAAAAGCCACATCTACATGTCTTTTAAATTCCTTTGAAGATAGTGAATCAGCCGTTTCCAATAATCTCCTAACTGTCTGGTTTTCAAAAAGACCTAGAAGTCAGACCTGGTAGCAATGATAAAACATTCACTATCTGTAAAACTGAGCATTCTGTGCTAGCTATTTCTCTGACACATTAATGTTTTGGGGGGTTTAGTTTCTTTGTTCGTTTGTTTCAGTTTGTTTTGTTTTGGTATTTTTGAAAGAGGAAGTTGCACTTTGCTGGTGCCAGCAGAGTTTTTACAAACACTGGGAATTTAACTTGTTTAGTAACTTTGTGTGTAGGTGGCATTCTTGACTCTTTCTTTTACTCTTCTTCATGAGATCATGATCATATGTAGCAAGATCCCTCTTCTTTCAAGCAACTGGCTTTCCTTTAAAAGGAATTAAACAGGGCCGGAAAACTTACTATATAATCATAAAAAAAAGTATATTGATACTTCTAATGTAACAGAGAGGTCCTGGAGTCTTTTCATTGGCACTAGCAAAGAGTCAGCTTTACTGAGCTGTGACTTCATGCCCAGCATCAATTTTTCTGAAATTGGCCTCCTGGTCTTTTCCCTACTATGAGTAGCCTGCATATTGAAGAATTGTTAAAACTTTTTTTTAAAGATTGCTCAGTTCAGCCACTAAGTAAATTCTTACCTAGAAGTAAAGAAGTTCTGAACTTACACTTATACAGCAGATACTGACTTCTTATATAGAACAGATCATCCTCCTCTTGCCGGTTGTTGTGGCTCTGTATGGCAACCCCCAGCAACAGCTGATCTGGCCAAGCTCAGCCACAGCATGGTTCCCTTTGCTGAGGGAATGAATCAGCACTGGACTGACTTCAATTTCAATTAATAAACTCAGGTGTGCCTTCAGATCAGTTACCAACCCTCAGTAAACCAGAAATAGTAGAGAGCTTCAAGGCCTCCATGTGTAGTTTTCACAGTATCAATCACCTAATGCAACTTCAGTGCACAGAAGTGTAAATATACTGAATCAAGACACAAT
>JAWWTY010000088.1:4682519-4709567 GCA_035222235.1 Margarornis squamiger
TGTGGGAACAACATGACAAGCACATTCACTTTGTTAGGACTAAGCCATGTCAGGCTGTCCAGAGAAGAGCATTTCAAAACATTATACAAAACCAGTTCAGCAGATTATGAAAAAATTTTCTCTCTGAGCCATTCCAGAAAGAGCCATTCCAAAAGATGTACCTGCTGTGCTGATGTACATGTATGGTTCATGGCATAGACAGCAGTGGTAGGAGCTTTCCCCACTGCTTCAGCTGGCAGTTGCAGTTTGCTGCTAACAGTACAGTGTGATGGCAACCAGAAAAATAAAACAGAAGTGCCAGGATGTTTTCCAGAGTAAAATACTTACCCTGTAGGTGCATTTCTTCTCTCAACCCACCCCCAAATGGCACAAAAGCCTTATGGGAGCAGAAATGTCCAGCACAGCCACTGGCTGCTAGTACCTTCTGCCTCACTCTGTGAGAAGTGCAGTTAAAGCCAGTGGAAGTATTCCTACAGCATGACATACTCCCAGAGAATGGAGAAGACAACAGCTGCAGAAACTGGCTCATAAGCAACAACAGAATCAGTTGTTATTGTGAAGCAAAGGAGACAATGGGCAAAGGACATGAGAACTATGGATACAGCAACACAAAATTAATCTGATTAAATTACCTCAGGTCAATTTATTTGTATTTTTTGCATTGAAGATAAATATAAAATTAAACAGATGGCCAGGATTAAACAAATTAAACAAATGCCAGGATTTCTGCTGAAGTGGACTTGTGAAGAGTCATGCACGATTATAGTACCATTAAAGCACATAAGGCATAAAGTAATAACATTAACACATGTATATGAGGAGACTGAAATTTGAACCCTGAAACATACTGTAAGACCTCTTTTCCTTTTCCAGCCCCGATGTCCTTTTCCAGCTAAGAACAGTACCGGTATCCAATGTCTGAGAACAAGTGGAAAGTTTGGATTCGTCTGGGCATGTAAAGAGTTCTTTTTACATAGTGTATTTTCCAGGATTTCAAAACAAACAGTGGAGGACAGTATCTATAGCTGCACAGAGAATTTGGAAGAGCTCAGACTTTAATTATTGCTCATCTGCTTCTCTGGTGTTGCAGTTAATCTGCAAATACAAAAGGAGTCAAAGTAATGTAAGGCAAATGGCGGTCTGTGGATGAAATTTGTAGTTAAAGCAAGATCACCTAGTAATAGCATTGGAAAATGGCTTTTGACAATTGACCTTCTGTTTCACCCTAGATCTCTGCATGCCCTGTCTTAAAAGGCAAAAAGGACAAATGTAGCTTACCCATTTCCTCTGCCATTTCTACCCTTAAACTATTCATGTATAATGATTTTGTACCCCTTAAATAATGATATATAATGATTAATGGCATTTCTGACATTTGTTTTCCCTTGAGAGGTACCCTGGTTAGCATATGCTTGGTTATGTTACTCCCGAATATAAAGAGGACAACATAATAAAACCAGCAGCAGGAAAGGACAGGGTAAGATTTCAGGAAATGTGAGTTAATAAGGTGCAAAATACTTTTACATATTCATTATTAAGGAAAACATTCTGTCTTGTGCACATTTCCTGGAAGAGAGTGTAGTGAGCCATTCTGAGGTTTTACATTAGTTCCAGGAATTTTTTTGTCATCTCATTCACACACATCTCTGTCATTACACTCCTCTCACATTGCTTCTTTGGCTTCTGAGAGATTGCAGCAAGGTGAAGTTGCCAGTTTAAAAACCAGTTTAACACATGGAGCTGTAAACTTTGGTGGCTGAAGAGCTGCTGCATGTGCAACTAAGCCATCCCTGCTAAGAGATGCAGTATCTTGAAGATCAGTAAGTCAAAACTTGAAGGCATTAGCCACATCAGTTGTTCTTAATGTGAGCTTATATTGGTGAGTCACCAGTATCAGCTGGCCGTTTGCACCATCATCTCTTCAAAAGTGCCACATAGTGTATAGTGCACTATTCTCAATTCTTTATGTATATATTGTGTAAAAATGGGCATTTTTCAAAGCTGCTGGAGAAACTTAGCTAATCAACTGCCTTAATATTGAAGTTAATTCATGGTAGGTGTGCATATCTCGCTTCAGAAGGTTTGGCTAAAAGACCTGCCCAGAGTTTGTTGCTCTTTGAAACAGGAATAAATCCATTTATTCTAAAAGATTAAGTAGGGATATTATTCAGCCAGCTGTCAAAAATATTTCATAGCAGATATGTCCTGAAATGAGATCATTCAAGTCTCTGGGGGTTTTCTGGACTGGAAGAAACACCTAAATCATAAGTGTGTATGGCTTTGGCTAGACAAGTCTTAGGTTAAGTCTTCTTACTGAGTAAACAACAGAATGATATTAAAGTGAAAGTCTGTATTTTAAATATCATTGTATGCCACAAGTCAAATCTGGCACGTAGGCTATGTCTGCAGACTGGATAGACAAATGATGCAGAATTTCAGTATTTCAGATGTGACAAATGAAATTATCCTGATCTCTTTGTTAGATCTTATTTTTTGTGTTACCATAGCAGTTAGGAACCAAAGTACCTGTGTAAACTGGCCCCAGTACAAAAGTAGGAATAAAAGTAATCCTTGCCTCTCTAAAAGTTTTTTGGCCTATGAAAAGGCAGCAGACAAAAAGAGCCAGCCAGCCAGTAAGTACAATTAAACAATCCTGCACAATTGTTTAATTATCCGGTTTCCAAGCTATTGTCAATCTTTTACAAGTCTCACAGGAAAAGAAAAAACTCAAGAAACAAAACAAAACAAAACAAAAAATACACGAAAAGCCACCTTTTAAGGAGGAACTTGAAATAGAGGAAGGAAGAAGCCATGTGGATGGTTATAGAGAGCTTCTTGTAAGTGATAGGATTAAAAGGGTAGAAACTGATGTCAATGCTGAGGAAGAGCCAGCTGGGGAGATGGAGGTCATGAAAGGCTTTCAAAGTGAAAGAAAGCAGCTTGGGTTTAACAGGACAGGAGAGGAGAGCTAACGGAGGGATGGGAAGAGAGTTCTGTGATGGTCAAACTAGGGAACTGATCTTCTCTGTTGCACTTGGAGCTGAGAGATATATTTAGTCTTGAGTGACCAATTAGAGGAAACTTGCAGCCACACTATTGGAAAAAAGGATGAAGAAATTGAAATAGTTTCAGGAGAAAGCAAGCTATTTCCTTTCGATTCTGTAAGTCATCACTCAGATTTGCTCTGAAGCTGTCACTGGATTATAATGAAAGGCAACGATACACAGTTTGTCAGGCTTTGTTTCTTCTTCAGCAATAGGAGTCTGCTTTGGTCATCACAAAAGAAATATGATTGTTAAAAAACTTGCAGTCAGAACAGAGAGTAAAAATCAAAAAAAGACTAAAGAAACATGCTAGTTCCATCAAAGAGAGACAAAGTCTTTTGCTGACAGTTTCTGGGTTTGATTTTTCATATTTCTGAAAAGCACCATTGTGCTGCAGTCCAACAGACTTGACCTGAAGAAGATTCTGATGCAAACCTCCCTATTTCTGCTAAGCAGCTGCAAAAGGTGGTAGCATGCATTTCTCTTGTTGGGTTTTTGTTTGTTTGTGTCGTGGGTTAGTTTTCTTGGTTTTGGTCTAGGCCTTCCCTGGCAACAGGGTAATAACTAAGGAAGTATTCCACACCATTCCTTTACGTAATCAGGTGTATATAAGGTGAGGAGGAAGGTTTCCTCTCTCTCCCTTCCTTTTGTCTGCTGGGGAGGACATCAGATCTCTGTGTTGGCTTAGCTCTTATCTATATGAGCTGAGGCCTATCTGAGAAGCTGGTGTCCCAGCCATACAGAGGTGGAGAAACTGCTTCTTTTGAGGGGAGTTTTGGTGAGAATTTATTGTGCTAGTTACATATTGAGCTTTTCCCTGTGTTTACGAGTGCGTGTATCTGTTTTGTTTTGCTTTTACCCATTGTTGTCCCATTTCCCTTTCCCTTTCCCCCCTTTTCCCTTTTGGAGTTGTGTGGGGTTCTTATTCTGTATATTCATAGTGTTTGATTGTATATAATTGTAATATATTTGAATATATATATATATACACTTTTACTACAGTTGTCTTTGGGTACCTTTTTTTCTTTCTCTCTTGGGAGGGGGAAATCTGTGGCCAGCAGCTGGGTTTAGCAGGGAGCCAACCCAAACCTCCACAGGTTCAAAAGTATCTATTGTCAACAGTGTGTGGTTATCAATAGTTTAGTTCAGAGTAAGAGTACTTTCCTACCCTTGAGAGTTTAGCTATCCTTTCAGGAGTCTTTTGGGCTTCTCAAATATAAACAGTAGTATCAGTGGCTGCAGTGTTGTAACCACAGAAATAGGTGGGAATCCTTTCTGAGAGACTGATTCTCTGTTACTCATGTTCATCCTAATGATGCCTTGATTGATGTGATGATGTTTTTTTTTAAAAAAAAGTTGAATTTCACATTGTATTGCAGAGAATTGTCCTGATCAGAATCCTCGTCTTAAAAACTGGAGCCCTGGAAAGGATCCTGAAAAACGAGTTTTTATCAAAAAAGGGGATATGTTTCGTCTGAACTCAGATGCTACAGTACACTCTATAGTTATACAGGATGGAGGTATGAAATGTCAAGATAAACACAGTATTCTGCATGTTTTTTACTTCTCTGATAACGTAAAAAGATATGGGAAACTTATGTTGCAGCTTATTTACAGTTTGCTATGCTTTTACTTTTCAGCCTGCTACCAGGTCAAGTATATAATTCAAAACATGAATGAACACTGTAATATCTTTTCGGGACAGCACTGATGTAGTTTTCTGTGCAATAGAGTAAAACAGGATGGTTTAGTAGCCTTCTTTGTACAAGATTTGTTTGTCTTCTGATGGTAACTGTTGTATATTAGTAATCCTACCAAAATGGCAGAAAAAAATTCTGTAAATTTTGCTGTTGTTTTTATTGCAGAACTTGGTTCTTTGTGTCTATCTGAATTTTGCTTTGACATGTAGAAATACTTTCTTTCCTTTAGGTTTACTTGTTTTTGCTGATGATAAAGAAGGTTCTAAAAATATTACCTTGAGAACTCGATTTATCCTGATAAAGGATGGTGGAATGCTTCATGTTGGAGCAGAGAAATGCCGCTATAGATCCAAAGCAACAATTATTTTGTATGGGAAGTCAAACGAAGGTGCTGATGTGCCAGAATTTGGCAAAAAATTTATTGGTGTGGGCCCTGAAGGAACACTGGAGTTGCATGGGCACCAGAAGGTATCATGGACTCTTCTGTCAAAGACTATGTATTTCTCAGGGCTGGCTTATGGTCCTTATACATTTAAAAAGAATTTTTCCCGAGGACTAAATGTTAGGGTGATTGATCAGGACACAGCAGAGATTTTGGAAGTGCTGAAGTTTGATACTCATGAATTTTCAGAAGAAAGCTTGAAGCTCCAGAACTTACTGAAAAATGGAAGTCCTGGTCGCATTATTGCTATTGCTGTAGGAGATTCAGCTGCTAAGAATCTATTGGAGGAAACCAGAGTGACTATTCAAAATCTTCTGGGAAGTAAGTTTGTCAGAGGATTAAGTTACAGGTAAATAATTTATTTTTCCTTTTGTGGAGAGTAAAGATTAGGTGCAGATTCTACTATGGAGGATTTGTTAAACTTTGACAGTGTCTGTACATAAAGTTTTCAAAGAATTCTCAGTGTTGCACATAGTCCTGCAGTAATAGTATTCAGTTAGTGATACAGTGCAGAGACTCATAGTTACAGATACCTGTGACAGACTTGTTACTTACTCATAATTGTTCTCTTTCATTGTTATTTACAGAAATTAAAACTGGGTGCAGCAGGGATTCTACCTATTCTAACACACAGGTAGAAAACAGCTGCTAGGTGAAGCTTTTAATGCCTATGACTTTAGAGAAGCAAGTAGTGGAACTAAACAATCTTTAGGATCCCTACAAACCCAGACCATTCTTTGATTCTGAGATGCTAATCCCGGGTGTCAAACAGCATCTTAGTCATACTCCTGCACTGTTGAAATAAAAATACATTACTCCTCCACTGAGTCTTCAAAGGTACTTATCTGTAAAATTATTTTGTAATTGAAGTGTGCATATAAGGTGCTTCTGTATCTTTAGACCTTTCTTTTCAGTTGGTCAGGATTTGGGTGGTGAGACAGTAGAAGAGGTATAATGAGAATTATTAAAGCAGGAACCTCTGCTGTTTGTTTAGTTGTTGCAAATAGCTTTTTGCCATGCATGTTTTGAACTTGGCTTTGTGCTTGAGGATTGTCCACACTGCTCTAGTAATGTGCCCATGTGGCCAAGAAAGCCAGTGGCATCCTGGCTTGTATCAGCAGTAGTATGGCCAGCAGGACCAGGGCAGTGATTGTCCCTTTGTACTGAGCACTGGTGAGGTACACCTTGTGTCCTGTGTTCAGTTCTGGGCCTCTCATGACCAGGAAGACATTGAGGTGCTGCAGCTTGTGCAGAGAAGGCCAATGAAGCTGGTGAAGGGTCTAGAGAGTAATTCATATGAGGAGCAGCTGAGGGAGATGGGGCTGTTTAGCTTGAAGAAAAGGAGTCTGCATCTTTGTCTGCAACTACCAAGAAAAGAGGCTGTTAGCTGGTTTGGCGTTGGTCTCTTCTCCTAAGCAGCTAGTTACAGGACAAGAGGACTTAATTTCAAGCTGCATCAGGAAAGGTTCAGGTTGGTCATCAGGAGGTATTTCTTTACAAAAGGGATTGTTCAGCATTAAAATGGACTGCCCAGGGAGATGGGAGGATGCCCAGGGATCCCTGGAGTTGTTCAAGAAACGCCTAGACATGGCACCTGGTGCCTTGGTCTAGTTGACAAGGTGGTGATTGGTCACAGGTTGGACTTGATCTTAGAGATATTTTCCAGCGTGAATGATTCCATGAATCTGTGTTGGTGATACAAGTGAAAAGCATACCCAGTCTCCTAACTGGCTGTCAGTTTGTTCTTCAGCTTCCGTTGAGATGGTGTTGTATAATTCTTTTATATTGTCCAATGTTTTCTGGGAAATTGGTCATTTAGTTTTTCTGTTCTATTCTTATCCCTCACTATCCCCTAACATCTGGATTCCTGTTAGTTTCCTCCTTATGCTTTGGTAGAGGCAGGCTGGTGCATCAGTCAGGATGGCATGTTCTGACCTCAGTTCCCATCAGGAACATGTTTATGTCACTGCGTGTGTAAGCGTAAGGTCACAGAATGGAAAGCACTTTCAGTGCTGCCTCTGAAGCAGTTTGGTCAGAAGTGCCAAGACCTGGATGTCCTGTAATAGAACACCACTTCCTGAAAGCAGTGAAGGCCGTGTGGCTTCATGTTGTTCAGGCTGTGGTGCAGCCAGCCCAACGTGTCTTAAGAGGTGTAGATTTGGGGGGGTGTCTCTGCTCATGACCTCCACATGGTTTGTCTGAAATGAGAAACTTCTTCAACCTGCAACTGGGAAGAAGCACCCTTTTTACCTTCTCTGCTGGACTTATTTTTGCCTGTTTTCCTTAGCTGGTAAAGGTCTGTAAGCACATAAAATTGTTTTGTTATGCTGTGGAACATGGGCAAGAAGCTCTCCCTGGTGGCTCACTGAGGAAAAGAAGGGTTGTTTTGTTAAACCTCTAAAGCTAGTGAAGATTTCAGCATGGAGGTGAATACTCCATGACATCCCTCTCTTACCTTTTCCTGAAAAATAACATGCATCAAAAAATCTCTGTTATTTTAAATGTTGGTATGTGAAATCTTCTGCTTGTTTGCTGCAGAAAAGCTGACCTGATATGTACTATTCCTATGAACATGTTAACAAATCCCAATCAACAAAAATATCAAGAGAGGACTGAAATAGAGGGAACTGGATAGAATATGGTTTTAATATCTGCCTTTGACTCAATCATTAGCAACAGACTGCAATCCAGCTAGCCGACACTGTTTTCATTTGGGGTGAATAACTCAACTTTAGTGCTGCAAAACTGTCCAGCTTTTTAATAGATGATCTTGACTGCTTCCTCCTCACACTTGATTATGGCATTACAGAGGACAGCAAAATAGACTTGTTTTTTGAACTTGGTGGCAGCTTTCTGTGGCATGTTTTTTGCTTTTAATTTCCAAAAACTTAGATGCATTCAGCAGAGCCGTAAGAAGGGCAAGTATATCCAGGGTAGCTCCTTGCTCTGTGCTGATGCTCAGCCAAGTAGGTGTTCAGCTGAGGGATGGGTCAGGGAACAGTGTAAAACAAAAGGTCTCAGCCTTCAGAAACATTGCTGATCTCTTGTGCAAAGGCTGTGTAAAGGTTGTGGCTCCTTTTCAGTATCTGAACATCCTGAAAGTTTCAAAAGCTATTACCCATCCAGCACAATGGCCAGTGCCAATGGCCACTGCTGGTTGTGTCCTTCCCTCCTGGTCTGATGAACATGTAGTCCCCTGGCAATCCTGGCCACTGGGGTGCTGATGGCAGTGGGCCATGGCAGGCTGCTGGTCTTCCTGTGCCCTACTAAAGCTGTTTAGGAGTAGGATCCTGTATTGCTTTTGTCACTCATCTCCAATGATTTTGCTTTTGGAAAAAAGTGTATCTGGTTGAATGTTTTGCTAACAAGTGTATGCAAATCTTCTCCAGTAAGTATCTTTGTCATTTAAACATAGGACATCCAGTTATTTTAAACAATTTTACTTTTCAAGGAGGGCTGCCCATTTTCTTCTACATTTTGAAGTTGCATTTTAAAATTAATTTGGAAGACCAGGCAAAAGAGTTCTTTGACTTTGGTGCTCCTTGTCTTTTCTTGTTTTTGTAAAAAATTTGTTACAGGCCATTATATTTAAACATTTACTTTTGATTTTCACAGGCAAGCCTGGGCTTTAGTTGGTGTTATAGGTGGTGGAAATTCTTCCTGTAACGAGTCAGTGAGAAACTATGAAAACCACAGCACTGGCGGGAAAGCTCTCGCTCAGAAAGAGTTTTTCACAGTGGATGGTCAGAAGTTTGTTGTGAGAGCTTACAGCGAATGGAATGATGGTAGGAAAGTCTTTTGTGAAATCCTGCAGTTGGGGAAGAAGAAAAAGTATTGTGTGTGCTTTGGGTTTTTTTTTTATTTTGGTTTGGTTTTGGTTTTGGGGGTTTTTTGTTTGGGTTTTTTTCGATGACGCCGTTGGTTGCAATTTAGATTTTTGAGTGCTACTGTAAATGGGTTTTGCTTGCTATGGATGAAATATGAGGACACAGTTCTTCAGTACTACCTATTGTGTCAATCTGTATACAGTATGTGAGCAGTATCCTATTAAGAATCTTAATTTTTAGAAAATTCAGATGAGGATGGGGTGTTATAAATGCTGACACCTTAAAAAAATTATTTTAGTAATTTTTCAGCCATATATATTTTAAATCTAAGCTTCTGAGATGTTGATTACGGTGCTAAAAACCAAAACTTGATAGAAACCAAGATAAATGTTTTATTCTTGTTACAATTTTCTGTTGCTGTTTGAATGCTGAACTTTAGGCAGCTGTTCTCATACAAAGTTGAATCTGTGGTATAAAAGGCTAGAAGATCTTATTTTTATTCTTTATTCATTTTTTCAGCTTAAGATATCTTAGATCTGAGTTTTTATGGGTAGTCATCTCTTTGTAGTTTTAGAATTACTAAGCAATGTAGTGTTTTCCTCAGAAGAATTGTTTTATGGTAGTTGTGCATTTATTTTTTAAGCAATTAAGCTATTAGGTATGACCCCTTTCCTGTTTGTTATGGTCTTACAAAAATGTATAGACTTATATTTAAAAAAATCCACCAAAATACATATTTTACTTACTGGTACTATACAGTTAGATTCAAGAGTTAGCAAAAACAGCTGAACTTGTACAAATCCATCATAAGCCAATAAAATACCATGTGTATGTAATTTAGTCTGCCAAACTGTTCTATTAGTTGTACTTAAAAAAAAAAAAAGTCCCTCTGCTTTGTTTTCCAGGGCCTTGATTACATCTGCAGAGTTTAAAATGGCAAAAAAATGTCACTCAAAACAAGCAGAGGTAGCTTGACCTACAAATTGTTGCCATATGATACTAACGTTTTTATAAAAAATCAGATTTTTCCTGTCACTGTTAGTTCCATCTTTTCCCTTTGTTTTATTTGAGATTCAGTAAATCAGCAGGCTATAAAGGTATCTCACACTGTTATATTTGAGGTAAGAGTTGTAGTTTTGAGGGCTTTGGAACTTACAAAATCTCATACATATTTTATTAGTATCTACTTGGGAATGGTTTCATATAAAGGTGAATATAATCTTACATTGTGTTTACTTTTTTTTTAATTAGGTGTCCCGATTTCAGGCTTCCAGGTGGAAGCAGTGGGTGGAGTAATATTGAATCTTCTGGATGATGTTAGTAGTTGGGAGCCTGGAGACCGGATTGTGGTTGCAAGCACAGACTATTCAATGTATCAGACAGAGGAATTTACCCTCCTTCTCTGCCCGGAGTGTACTGAGCATCAGGTTAAAGTCAAAGGTATGAGAGCAGTCACCACTGGAAGGTCTGTGTGAAATACGTATTCACCCTTGGACAGTCCCTTGCAGTGAGATCAGTAAAGATATCTCTGTATGGCTCTGTTGCCTTATACATCAATGTGTAATTCTTGCTTCAAAATGACTCTGTATGTCAGGTCTGCCTTACAGCTTACTGTACTAACTTTTCTTTCTTATTTCTTTCCAGGCTTGTTGAATGCCTTAGTTTTCTTCCAAGAGGATTATGCTTGTTTTAGTTCCTTGGCTTCTTTCTGTCTTTTCAAAAGTTCTCTTTATAGGTGATTGAATAGTTTTGCAGTCATTACCATTTCCTTTACCTTTAGTGCCCTTTCCATTTTTTGAACTGTTATTATAACTTTTTGTGTTGTTATTAAAAAAGGAAAAATAAAAAAGAAGAAAAAAGAAAATTTCAATATTTGAACCTGCACCTCTTTTCTTTTTTTCTCCTTTTTCTCACTTTCCTCTCCATCCTCCACCAACAAAATGGTTGTGAAATAAGTGGCCCTTCCAAGATTCTGCTCACACAGGATATCCCTGAGTAGTTGCAATCTGTTTTTCTTTGGGTGTGATGCGCACAAAATGGTCATGTGTGTTGTTGACCATTTCCTTTTTATTATCTGAGTCATTCTGCTTGACATCACAAGAGCCTCCCAGGGGACTGGCTTGCCAGCTCTGCTGGCGTCTGTGTTTTCCTTCTGCTGCTCCACACCCACTCCATGCTGGTGCCCTCCTCCTTGGTGGTCCTTTAGCTTCTGATCTGGAGCTTTCCCTCTCACTCCTTCTGGGGGGCTGCAGCATCAGTTGGTACCGCAAAGTAATGAGCAAAGTTTTGCAGTGTTAGTTTGCAGCAGCTTATCAGTGGTGTTCTGGATCTGGTTTTGTCCCATTTAATCTCTTCATGGTGCAACTTCCTCTCCTTCAAGCTGCTCTTCTCTTTGTTTGTTGTGAAAAACTTTCTGTGAATGCCCTCAAACTCCACTATCCCCCTGTGCCTTAAGGGACTGCCAGTCTGTATGTCCCTGTTGCAGTGAAATTTGCTTCCCACAGCATTTGTTAGCATGGCTCACATAGTTTTACTATACTGAGAAGTCTCACGTATGGAAAAAGCATATCTGAGTTTACTTATTATACATTGGAGAATACCAGCCTGATGAAGCTGTAGTGATATCTTAGTGCCATTGAACATGATACTTCCTCAGCTTTGTTCTTAAGTGTCATGTTGTGTGTTTTATTGAGCACAGTGCTTTAAGGAGCAAGTTAACTTGAACGTTGCAATATGAAATTTAAGAAGTTTTTTGTCATGGCTGAATATTCTATCTGCAAACTTTTCTCTTGGAAATCATATGCTCTGAGAAAACAGCTGCTTTTAAAGGTTTTTAAAAAAACCTTGTTTTCACAAGATTTTCAATATGGCATAAAAGCAAAATTCTGGCTTTTTTGAAAATAAGTCCTATCTAACTGATTTACAGATCTTTAATAGATGTTAACAATGGTGAACTTGCCCGTTCAAAGTTTTTTTACTTGCAGTATAGTTTTTTTGTCACAGTAACATACAGTTTAAAAAATTCCCCAAACCGCCCTACGTATTTATTCTACAAAGAATGAATTTTATATGGAATATATGGAATATGAACTTTGCATACTGAAGAATGTGCCATCTTCTGAAATCATTTCTAGAAGTTTTTCTAGGTTTTTAGCTGTTTTTACTACTCTGTGTAGTAGAAAAAATAAAAAGTGTATTGTAGGAGCCCTGGTTGCTCTTTCTTCACTTGATTTATGTTTGGTAGTCAAACACAGGAAAAAACAGTAGGTAAACCTGCAGGGAGAGGAGTGCAGTCCCGTTTATGGACATCTCTTGTCTTTTTAAATCCTTAATAGCAGATACAGAGTTAATATCATTCTTAGTTTTGCTTCTCTGGTAGTTTAGGCTTGTATGCTTCTGTAAGCCTTGAAGGGATAATGACAGTCTGTATTCAGCAATCAGTAAATGTATTTTAAGGTTTACAGGACCAGATAATTTTCTCAGTTCAAATAGAGAATTGATTGGTTTTCAGAAGAACAGTATAAAATCAGAGTATCTTCTTCTCCCTAATTTTACTCTTTATGCATCCTCAGAATAGCTATCTAGGAAAGAGGAAACTAAAGTAGGAAAGCTAATCCTTTACCTAGGAAGTAGGAAAGGATGAATACAGTATTTTTTTAAAGGTGTTTGGGCCCCATTTTCAGTTCTTAATTTGTCTTTGAAACAGTTTAAGCAGCCGGTATCTTTTTAGTTTTAAAGCAAGTCTGCATCCATGTTTCACAAAAAGTTTCTAAATACATAAGATAAATTTAAACTTTTCATTGGGGTTTTTTTCCCCATTCTGTTCACAAACTATTGGACTGAAACTAAGATATATTTGGAAATAAAATGTTGATATTTGCTTAGGATTAGTTTGCTATCCAAATAAAAAATACATCTATCATAAGAAAAGGTAAGAGAGAACAGTGTGTTAAGGAAGAGGAATGCTTGGGTTTTGTTGCTGCAATTAACTTGCTTATTTATATAAGTTGGTTCTGGTTTTAATCAATGGCAACTTTGTTCTTTTTTTCCCTCCTCAAAACTGTTGTTGGACAGAAAATCCTCAGTTTCCTCATGTAGGAGAAGTTATTGATGGAGTGGACATGAGAGCAGAAGTTGGAGTCCTTACAAGAAACATCTTAATAAAGGGAGAGACAGAAAATACCTGCTATCGTGAAAAGGAGTGTCAGTTCTTTAGTTATGATACGTTTGGTGGCCATATCAAGGTTTGAAAAACATTTTAAAGTAACTTTGTCATGTAAAGGCACATCGAAGACAAAAAAAATAATGTTAAACTTTAACAGATATGAAAACTTAAAGAACATCAATTCATACAGTTGCTTTGTATGGAAGTAAGTGACTTTGTTCTTAGCTTTCACAAGAGCAGATTTTACTCTTCAAGACTTACCCTGCAGAACTGGAGAAAGGGATTTCAATGCACGCAGTGTTCTAGAAATATCCAGCAGGTATTGCAATGTTGCATGGCAGCGATTAAACCTTACAAGTGACGTCCATGTGTGTTCATCCAGTAATATTACAGAATAAAGTTTGATTTCCCTCTTACTTCTTTTCCCCCCTTTCACTGCCATCCTCCCTCCCCAGGTGATGAACATTGAATCCTAAAGATCTGCCTCATCTGAAACTGGGTACTAGAGAGGCATGGAGAGAAAAGAAACTGAGTTGGACCATGGGTTTTTGTATTTAATTTCTTAAAAATTTGAAAGTACTAAGGTTACGTAAAGGGAACTGCTTCTAATTTCTTGTATTGCATACATAAAGAAAGCTGAGGGAAAGTAGTATTATAGAAACGAGTATTTAAACTTGTGTTCTCTTACATTTTTAAAAGACAAGTTTGAGAAGCAGTGCTTTACTTGTGCTAGAGAAGTTTGAGGCCTCATATTTTAATTGCAAATGTATTTGTGCTCATTATGTGGTGATCACAGTTTAAATCTCTTTCTAGTATATTTGAATGCAGATTTTAATTTTACAGTCGTGAACATGATGGTGAGAAAGAAAGTATTCCCTTTCCCCTAGTGTGTTGCAGCTTTTGTTTTCTGGAAGAAAATAGGTAGACTTAAGGCACTTCTTTGTGTTTAAGATAATGTAATGGAAGAAGATAATGACAAGCTACAACTCTTGCAAAGTGTGATCTTGATTGCCACGAAAGTGTAAATACAGCAGACCCTCAGATATTTCGAGGGCAGAAGAGAAACAAACATTTTGAGTCATCAAAATTGTTAAACTGTTCCCAGGAGACTGTTTAGAGTAGTAGGTGTCTGCTGCCAAACCTAGACTTCAGCACTGAAAGTATTTTCAGCTTATGCAAATCTTGCATGCTCAAACAAGAGGGATCCTAGACACTAAAAAAATGTAATAGCTTTTGATCATCCTGGATTTCATACTGGTCACTTGGACAATAGCATAAAGGAGGCTTAGTGCCAGTGAAGAAGGGGCATTTGTTTGCAGTTTTGGTGCTTTTCGATGTTAACAGTCAGAGATCATGAATGCCTGTATTTCAGGCATCCAAAAGTTAGGAGTTCATTTAGAGGAGGAGGGAAAAAATTGTACTACTGATTTTTCTAGAGGACGGAGTACGTATGAAAATTGTTATTTTTGATAAATACTCAGTACGGGTAAATTAATGAAATTAAATTACAAAAAAAAACCCAGTAAGATCTGTTTTCATTTGGTTTCTGGTTTTTGGGTTTTTTTTAGTCTTGGCTCCTTTCATTTTAGCTGTTTGCATTTTTCATAGCAGGTTAGGTGGAAGAAAATAGTTTCTCTTTCCTCTGTTACTGGTACAGCCCCATTATGATTTTACTTTGCACTTGGTAGCTTTCTGTAAACTTGTATGATTGTGAGGGCAATTTCTTATCTTCTTTAATAAAGAAATTCCTCTGAAGTGCTGAGTCAAGTTTTGGGTTCCCATTGCCAAGATGTAGATGCACTGGGGTGTGTCCACAGAAGGCTGTATATGGCATTATGTGATGATGAGTGAGGAGGAGCTGAGAGGAGGGGTTTTGTTGCGGTCTTCAGGCACTGGTGAGTGTTCAGAGAGGCCAGAAGAATTCTTGGGGGTGAAGAAGACAGGAGACAATGGGACAAGTCTTCAGCAAAGCAAATAATGCTTAGGTAGTGGGAAAATGAAAGGGTAGAACCAATTGTCATCTCTGTGGCTGGAGGTATTTGAGCAATGTGCTGAGCAGCTGTCTTCAAGCTGACCCAGTGCTGAGCTCCCAGTATCTCAGCAGGTTCATTTGAATCTGTATTATTCTGCACAGCTGGGTTTTTTTAGCTAAGCCTGTCCTAGGTGGGCTATGCTGGTGCAGGTTCAGTACAGACAGCTTCTAAGTGGATGACTTCTGTTTGTTTGGACAGTACATATAAAGAATATGTAATGTGCCACCTGGTAAAAACCAAACAGTAAAGTGTGGCAACGTGTCTGGTGAAAATTCCCCTGTCTTAGCTATGTGGAGATTTAACTTTTAAACTTATTTATGAAGGATGCTGTTTTGTAAGGCATTGTGTAGAGCAGGACCCTAATGACTGTTCTGATTTATATTGTGTTGGCCTGTGGCAACTATGTACATATAACTTCTGTATCTCTGGTGTAGATGATGTATTAACTTAAAATTTCCATTGGTTAAAAAACAAATAATTGGTTGTTCACTCTGGACTTATTGTATTTTTAGGTTTTGAAAAATTTTACATCTGTTCATCTCTCCTACGTGGAACTGAAGCAAATGGGTCAGCAGCAGATTGGAAGTTACCCTGTTCATTTTCACCTCTGTGGGGATGTGGATGAAAAAGGAGGTTATAGTTTTAAAACTTACCTGGAAGGTCTTTCCATCCATCACTGTTTTTCCAGATGTGTTACTGTTCATGCAACTAATGGCTTGCTGGTAAGTGCAAGGAAAGTAAAACATACTGTGTTGGAAAGAGCATTTAGACCCCAAAATAATCCCATTCCTTCTGCAAGTTTAATGCTCAGTGATGTTTTTCGTATTTCAATGAATAAATTAACAACTGCAAACAGTAATATTTTTAAAAAGCTCTCACCATTCTGTTTTTTCAGATTCTTCCAGGCAGCTAAGCTCTCCAGACACAATAGTGTGTTTGTGACAGATAAATAAAACTGTACCTTTGACTCATCTGAACTGCTGATACTTAAGCTGCACTCTGCAGCTGTGCCAAGATAGTAAAACTAGATGGTATTTGTCAAATAAATCTCAGTTAATGCTATAACAACTGACGAAATGAACTTGTATTTCTGCAGATAAAGGACACCATTGGCTATGACACACTAGGGCACTGTTTCTTCATAGAGGATGGCATTGAGCAGAGGAATACTTTATTCCACAATCTTGGGCTCGTCACAAAACCAGGCACTCTTCTACCTACAGACAGAAATAGCAGCATGTGTATTGGTATTAGGAATAAAGTATACGGAAACTATGTCCCAGTCCCAACCACAGACTGCATGTGAGTATGTCATGGTGAAAAAGTAAAACCAAGCCAGCTGCAGCAGTTAAACTGCTGATGATCTCTTGAAGAAATACAGATGGGGACATTTTTATGTTTAATTTAGTGAATGCAGACACCCTAAATGTAGTTCACGTAGGGCAGGTATTTAAAAAATAAAAATAAAAACTACCGTTTAGTCTTCTATTAAAGAAAAAAAAAAGTTGTTTTATGGGAAGAGTATTGTTCCTTGTGATACTTGTGGCTTTAAAAGTCTATTGAGCATCTTTTCTTCTGTATCCATATTCTCAAGCTATCACTACTAGAGACATAAGTGATACTTATTTCTTGTGAAAGCTTCTTAAAACAGTTTATTGTTGCATGGGATATCTGCACAACATTAAATACGATATTGTGCAATGAATTAAAAAAGGCATTTTTGACTTCTAAATGTGGGAGGTTTTATGATTTTTACTGAATATGTGAAGTAGTGACTTCATCAGTTTAACTTTTTCTGATGTGCTTGTTACAAAGGGGAGATATTTCTATTGGAGCTAGAGTTTTTCTTTAGTAACCTGTTTCTGAATAATATTTCAGGGCAGTTTCGACGTTTTGGATTTCTCATCCCAACAATCATCTTATAAATAATGCAGCAGCAGGCTCACAGGTGAGACGTGGATGTAATTCATCACAAACTACTTATGTCACTGGCATTTGTAAAATCTGTGACGTTAACACTGCCAGAAGTGTGTATGTTTTTCTTTTTTTGTGTATGAATATGTTCTTTTTATGTTTGGCAGTGAAAATGTATTGACATTGAAAGTGCAGAGTGTGTCTAGATACGCATGTAAGAGACAGCAAAAATCTTTGTTTGGGCCAGAACAGAGGAGATCTCTTCCCTGTTGTAGTTAATAGAACTGACAATAATGTCAATGTGTATGTGTAGAAATTCTTTTATTTTCACAGAACTAGTGCGTTTCAGTTAAAGCTTTTGTATTTTCCTTAGGTTGTCATGAATTTAGTGACAGCTCTGCAAGATTTGTCCTCATAACTGTAGCCATTGGAATGAGAAATTACTATGAAAGGTGTTCATTGTGTAAGAAACAGCTAAACTACTTTTTCCTGTCAGTAGTTAATTGTTTGTTTCCAGTCAGTGACTGCTGATATAGTTTTTCTTTTTGTGAACCTTTTATTAGTGCAAATATCTTATTCCAACTGTTTGCGAAGTAAAGCTCAATTACGCTGTACATGTGGAGGAGGGGGACTGCAGTCTGTTTTGCTTCTTAATTGGATGAGAGGCTAAGTTGTGTATGGTTTTGAGTGGATTTTTCTAAAGAAATCAGTGGGAACGGAAAACAGGAAAGGTTGTTGGTTGTTGTTGCAAGTTTTCCAATGCTGGAAGATATGAATGTGTGTATTCTTAGGCACAGAGAACATAATAAACTGTTCATAATAAATAGAATAGGATCCAAAATATTTAACTGAGTTGAAATATCTAGAGTATAAAAAAAATCAGAAAATTTTGGTTTTGTTTTTTTGTGGTCTGATTTTTGTTGGTGTGGGGAGTTTTGGTGAGGTTTTTTTGGTTGGTTTGGGGGTTTTTTTTGGGTGGGGGAGTTTGATTTGTTTTGAAACACTTTTCTATTTGACTAGGAAGGATTTGGACACACGTATCAAATTAAACCAGTTCTTTTCCTCCCAACACCACATCTTTCCATTTTACCTGCTTTATCTAATATACCTAGTTTTAGTGTTGCAGGCTAAGTTAACAAAAACAGTTTGTTTGATCTGGTGCCTAAGTCCTGCAAGGTCTTTTTCTGCATCTGTAGAGCATCCCAGAAGATGTCACTTCCTTTTCTTATCAGAATGTGCTGATCAGAACAAGCATTTGTGTATGTTACAAAGTTTTGCCACTCTGATATACCTCCCTTGGATGGTTGTAAGTGCATTAGTATAAAGGGACTACAGTCCTTTTAATAAGTTTCAGCAACAGAATGCTTCAACTGTGTTCATACAAACTCTGCACTGGAGAGCTTTTACTGGTATAAACCATAGCAATTCACAAGCAAATAATTCCATGGTTCCCCCTAGCTCCTTATTACACAATGAAACCTATTGTAAGAGTGTATTGGCAATAGATGTTTCTTTTGTTTTGGCTCTGCATGAGAAAGAGGAGGAAATAAAAAAACTTTTTCATATTTCTAAATGCTTTCAAGTGCTTAAGAATCTTTTAAGTTTATTTAACAATTTTTTAAGCATCGGGATATGTTTTGGATAAAATTTACTTGACTCTGCCAAGCACAGAGCTGTATTTAATTATGTGTGAAGTAAGATTTTGGTATTTTTATTAATGGAACATCCACATTTGCTTTGTAATGGTTAGTCACTAGAAATGTCAAAGTGTGTTATCATGACCAATAGGAATGTTGTTGTGAAGCAGAACTTCCAGATAATAAAACATGAATGTATTCCTGGAATGAAATGTATGAAATCTTTTAAGCCAGGGTGAATTGGCTTTATCAATGTTTCTAGAAAAGAATGATGACTGTTTTTATGAGATGGAATACTCAGTACACAGTGTTTCTTTAGCTACGTTATGTGCTTACTTTTTTATGTTGCAAGGACACAGAGCATATGGTCAGGAAAAAATTTTCCTGTGTGTAGGTATCTGCTGTGCAGGTGTTGTCTTGATGCCACTTCTTGTAAAGGCAGATGGAGGTGAAAGGGGAAATGTTGTGGGTCTCATTTAGCAGATAAATCCAGCTTTCTGAAGAGCAGAGATGTTGAAGAAGTAGTGAAAATGAACAGACACTGAAATTATTACTGCATGTTATTGGCACAGTGCTCTGAATGGGCCAGACTTCTTTTTATGCTTTCTTTCCATTTTTGTGAAAGCTATTGTGAACTTTTTGGCTGTGCCATTTAAATTCTGATGTGAGTAGAGGTGAAACAACCTTAGTCAGACCATAACAGTAAAGAGAGGATAAACGATTTTGAGTGTTTTGCTGTGAAGAGTATGATCTATTAGTAAAAAAAGGAAAATAAAGTGTGTGGGATGGACACCTTACAGAAATACCAAAGTTATGTGAACTTGGACACTTTTCCACTTTGAAGTATTAGAAGATCCTAAATGTGTGATGTTACATGGCTTCAGTGAGAAGCAAAACACTTTTTAGTACATATTGTTCACCAGAATTTGGCCTTATTTGCAAATTCCTCCTTTCTCACTGAGCAGTTGTTTGGAGACTTTATTTAAAAAATATATTCTATTGAGCACAGTTGGTTTGAGCTATGCTCTTATTTGCTTCTTTACTTAAAATGTCCAAGTTCAGCTTAGCGTACACTTACTTTGTGAATAGATGCATGAGTACTGGTAGTAATATCAGAATCACTTACAAGTAATGTTATTCTCTGCTTACTTGCAGGATGCTGGAATATGGTATTTGTTCCACAGAGTTGCTACAGGAGATTCTCATAGTTTAGCCATTGAAACCAAATCAGAGCTCACACCCCTAGGAATCTTCTATAACAACAGAGTTCATTCTAATTTTAAGGTAATGTATTATCTCACTACAAAAAATGCAAAGTTCTTTATTTGCAAATATTCTATATTAGGATTTGTCTGTTTACATTTTGAACTGGTTAGGTAATAGATTTGTGCTGTGTTTGAACTGTATTGTAGAAGGGTGTAAAATCAGCATGGGTATATGTTTTTGTCGTGTTTCAAGTATTCACTGTGTTTCATATCCTCATAAGACAAAGACAACTAAAATTAATTATTACTTTTACAAATTAATTATTACTATTACAATTAATACTTCTAATAAAATACTTTTCCTCAGAAACAGCATTCAGGTGCTAGGTGTAGCTTTGTTTTCTGCTCTGAAGAAAGCCGACCCTTGAAAAATCAAAGTTCATTTTAGTGGTAATTCATCTAATAACTTCCTGGAGTAGCTGTGGCTTATTTTTCTGAGTCTCTAATGTACAGTAACTCAAGTGTTTACACATGGTGACACAGCCTCTGGCTAGAGATTAATCTTCAGTGTTGCCTCCAGGAGCCCAGTAATTTGCATGAGTTTTTTCTTACAGGGTTCTCAGCCTAGATACAGGCATTGATGATTGTTTTATTAGTGTGACTTTCATATCTTTTCCACATCTCAGCTAAGTGAAGTTCTTAAAGTATTTTGTTTTGAATCCACCTGCTCTCTGTGCCTGGGTGTGTAAATGTAATGACATTTACAAAGCCATCTAGACTGTAAGTCCTTATTTGTGTTTGAAGTTTGCCTTGTAAAGAAGAATTTCGTCCACAAGGTTGCTACAAGACATTTTCGTAGTTTAGCCATTGAAACCTTATAGAATCACTACTGGCTTTTTTTATGCCAAGTGAAACTGATTTTGTTTAACAGGTGGTTGTTTAGAATATCATGAAATGATGCAATGTTATATGGAAGTTGTGTTAACAATGTGTCTGAGACAGTAGGGCATTTTGTTCAGATTGAAATTCACACAAACTGAATAAAAAGGTGCATTAGGGAAATAAAAGTTTCAGCTCTATAGCTAGTACCATCTTTAAACACAGTTTGTGTGCTAAAATTCCATGTTAAAAGAACTCCACTAGCAGGTCTGAGTATCTACTTGCGCATGAGACTCAATCGTAATCATAATTTGGATCACTGGTGAAAGTAGTTGCAGGTATTTGTATGTAATTCAGGGTAAAGAACATAAATTCTTCCTCCTGGCTTTTATTTTCTCAAGTAAATGATATCATACTTGATTATAGATTTCCAAGCTGATGATTGTTTAGAAAAAAATAATCTTTAGTGGTGAGAGTAGTTTAGTTTTAAAATGAAATATAAAGAATCTTTCACAGTGGGTTTTCTTTTCCATTTGTGAGAATAATTTGAATTAACCACAAGGTTGGATTTCAGATTTTCCAGAACATCATCTGGAAATAAATGCAAAATCTCAGATGTTGTGAAAGAAATCTGAAGTGAACTTTAATGATTTTCCATTACTTTTTTTCTTTAATCCCTGATAGTTCATTTCCTCTGCTCAAATTAGCACAGAGTGGTTTATTATATTAATTAGCTAGTTTTCCCTTAAACAATATGCTAATTAAAGCCAAGCTAAAAGATCTAAGAGTTTCTAATTTCTGTATGGAATGCAGTGTTTAAATTTTATAAATTTAATGTTTCCTCTAATTTTGGATAATGTGAATTTTCTTTCCTTGTTTATTTCAGGCTGGTTTGTTCATTGATAAGGGTGTTAAAACAACTAATGCTAATGCTGATGATCCCAGAGAATATCTTTGTTTGGACAATAATGCAAGGTAAAGGATATTTTATTTCAAGTGGGTGAAAAATGGTGAAGTCTTGAGACTGCTCTTGCCTTCACATGAGGAAAACTACTTATAAAACAATAAAATCATTTATAAATTGTAATGAAACCGTAAATTCATATATATTCTTTTCTCTCATTTGTTCATCTGTTTTGGGAACAACAGGGATGGTGTGTCTTAAAGGATTTGGCTGTTTCTTCTGAATTCTTGCTCAGGGTAGTGTTCAGGCTCCTAGGAGACATTGTTTTAAATATGCTCTACTGTGATATTTAAAATGTATTCAGGAATCTTTGCTGAAAGGAAGGGTTTCCTTTCAAATCTCATCTTCTGATCTATGACTCAGTTTTAACTAATGGTTAGAAAAAGGCTTCAGTAATCCACTTGCCTTTCCTAGTTCTAAATGATTTCTGCTCTACCTTAGAGGTCACAACTCAGTGGTGAAGTTTTACTGAAGGTTATTTGCAGAGATAGCACAATGAACCACATTTTCTCTGGCTTATAAAGTGATAAAAAAGCAATGGAGAGTCTAGGAAAGTTTGAGGTTGTACTGTGCCTGGTTAGTCTTGTCCTGAACTTCAAATAACATAGCCTAGGCTAGTGATTAAATGACAGAATTGGATAACTGTATCTGCCCATATTTTATTTTGACAACTAAGCATTAGGACCAAAAATATGACTCTTAAGATTATCTTAGTTTTCAATTGCCCTGTGTTTAGGACAAGGACAATTAAGTGACAGATGCAGATGCAGAGAGGACAGTTCCTGTTTGGTGATACTCAATACTTCATGATTTGGAAATGAATTTGCTATTTCCATGTTTTGAGAGAAAACCCATATAACCCTTGTGGTTTACCTCAGCCATAACAGGTAGTCAAAAGGAACATGAGAGTGGCAGAAAGTCCTGTGAGAATCTGTAATGTGTTGAGGATGTAAGAAACTCAGTGCATGAGATGGTGTTTGTGTTTCACAGCAGATAAAGAAGTAATGAGGCACGGTGTAACTATGTGAGGCCACTAATTATTGTACATGGAACCAAAATGGGGAGGGGTTTAAATGCTAGTTGAGGAGACTGAGACTGTCAAAACCAAACATTTACCTGTCCTCCCCTTCCTCCCTTGAATGGGGAGGGGGCAGATCCAAATCCAAACAAAAGAGTACAAGGTGATTGAGGTAATGGAGATAGATATCTTTACCCACTCAAAATGCCTGTTTGTAATTTTTTTAATGTATGACTTTTTCTCTGGAGTCTTGGGGATAATCAAGTGAAAGCTTCACCAGTTCTTAATCAGGCTGTTTCTTCCTATTCTTTAAAATAGATTCCAGCAATAATTAACTGTACAAGACATCTTAGTAGCAATGCAGACTATCTGGTTTGGAACAGAAAAATATCTTGGGTGTTCTTAAAGAAGGAGCATTTCTCTCTGTCAGAAGAGTTTGAAAGATTTGAGGGACCAGTTAGACAAATGTCTAGCCTGTTTTTGCATAGTTAATATCAGCCCTGTGAATCTTTCCAAGGAGCTTTAATTCCCTGCATCAAACTTTTACATTAATGCTGCAATACAAGTGGGGAGGGCAAAAAGTGAAAGGGGATAAAGGGAGTGAGATACAGCTAAAGAAACTCAGGGAGACTGAGCAAGAGCAAGAGAGTTACTGGAAAAGAGAAGTTTCATATTCCTGTTTCATTATACCTAGAAACACTTTTCTAGTAACAAGAGCTAGAGATGTACCTAATTTAGCTTCTGTCATTCCAAACATCAGGCAAAGTGAAATTTGCCCATTAGATGAGCATGAGTGTTTATCCTTCAGGCTTACCCAACCCAATATATATGACACATGTAAAACAGTTTTCCTGTACTGAATGTTTGGATTTTTTATCTCTCCCAGGTTTCGACCTCATCAAGATGCAGATCCTGAAAAGCCTCGAGTTGCTGCCCTGATTGACAGATTAATCTCTTTCAAAAACAATGATCATGGGGCCTGGGTCAGAGGAGGGGATATCCTCATTCAGAACTCTGCGTAGGTATTTAGAAGTAAACAGCTGCATGCTGTTACAAAGTTTTACCTGAAGCTTACAAAAAGGTTATAAGAGAGGATTGATGGTTAACTGGAGGAATTTTCCAGTATCTTGACCAGCTTTCATACCATACTTGAAATCTACAAGTTTATATGTGAGTAGATGAGAACCTGCCTTAAGCAGCAAAAAAAAAGGAACTGTAATAAGTAGAAGTCTAAAAGTTGGTAGAGACAGTAAATTTAGACTGAGGTCTCTATGGTTTCCCTGAAGCTCTTATGTCCTGCTTAAAATGTGTAGAACATTATTTGAATAGTTTATAACAACAACATTTTGGAATAGTTAAGTGTGTGGTGTTTCTAAGTTCCATTAATAGAAAAATTTAGGCTTTTTTTCCCAGTGCATAGCAGAATATGCTCTTACAGTAGCCTATTGTAGGATAACCCAGGAAAAAAAACCTGATACTTTGAACTTTCTTCTAGGTTTGCAGACAATGGAATAGGTTTGACATTTGCTAGGTGAGTACTTTCTTAATTATTTATGTGTTTTCTTGCCTAGAAGCTTAGAAAGTCTACATGCTTCTATTAAAATTAATAGGTATACTTTCATAAGGCTGTAGTTTTGTTTTGGGCCTTGGTTCTATTTCCAGTGGTGCAGATGAAGTTACAGAGACTGTAAACTGATACAGCAGCCAAAGCTTGCACTTTAATTCATCTTGTACTTGGTTTACACCACAGTTTGCTGCCTTTTCACTAGAAGGGCTACATTTATCCAGGTATTCTTGGTTTTATATGATTCCTTAGGCAGCTTTTTATTTTTATTCTGAACAGTTGAAAGGAAATAGTGAAAAAGAAAGGGGATGAGCATTTAGAGAGGGTAGAGTCTCTTTCTAATGAAAAAAAAAGCAAGTAACTTACAAAGTAAACCAAAATTGCTGCCATTTAGGTTATGACAAACTGGTTCTAGGATTGTAAAAGAAAGAGTGCTGCATTAGAAAGGGAGTTAGAAATTTTAATGTTAAGTTCTTCGCTGAACATTTCAGAGAGTTAACCTCTGTTACTGTTAATGATCAAATTCGTGTATTATAAATGAAGTCTAAATTGCTCTGCTTAAGAAGTACTGTTATAGAAGTAGGACTACGCCTTGTTGTATGCATCTGCTAAAGACTTCACTCTGATGTTGCTTTGATAGTGATGGGAGCTTCCCAAATGATGAAGGTGCCAGCCAGGAAGTTTCAGAGTCACTCTTCATAGGTGAGAGCAAGAATTATGGGTTTCAAGGTGGTCAAAATAAATATGCAGGAACTGGAGGAATAGACAACAAGACACGCACTCTGCCTAGAAATCGGTAAGTATGTCATGAGTGGAGGAAGTGGAAATACAAAATACATTCTCTGTATCAGATGTAAACACGCTTCTTGCTAGAGCTGTGAGAGATTGACTCCACTGAAGGTGGTGCTCTCTTTGTCTTCGTTTCTTCTTTTTTTATGTACTCTTTTTTTATGCACTTTTACCATTTTGCTGAGGCAGTTTCCTCTGAGGCTACCACAAGTCACTTTTCTGTAGCAATTTAAGTTATCCTGCTTAAATGAAATCTTCATCTTGAAAAACATTTGGTTCTGGAAGGCAGAAGGAAAAAGCTTTCAGGTAGAAGAATTTCAAAGGTCAGTTCATGACTAGGGACTGCAATCTGTCTGTAACAAATCACAATCTGTGACCATGATCCTTTTCTTTTCATATTCACTTGCCCTGAAACTTGTTTAAAATAGGCTCAAGTTCTACCCTTGCCACAGAATACAATAGAAGACTTGTGGTTTAAGCCCAACTGGAAATTAAGCCCCACACAGCTGCTCCACTCCTCTCACCCCTTCAGGTGAGAGAGACAAAAGGCAGACATCCTGAGTTAAGAAAAATTTACTGAAAACAGCAACAAGATAAGAAAATGAACAGTAACAGCAATAATATTAATAACAAAATATACAGAAAGAGAGTGATTTACATATAAAAAAATGCTCGCCAACTGACCTGACTTGGTGCCGTGCAACTCCCAGGACAAAGAACAAAATGGCCAACAGAACATCCATGCCCACATTTTTCCCCCAAGCCCAAGACAATGAAAAACACTGGTGGACAAATCCTCTAGTTGGGACCTGTGTTACCCCACCACTCTGCCACTTACTCCCCTAGAAAAAGAAACACCCCCCTTACTGGGAAGTGAGAGTCCCTTTCCCCTGCCCCCCAGGCATGATGTAAGATGGTATCAAATAGCCTGTCTTGGCAATGCCCACATGGCTCCAGGGCATGCCCCCTCATGTCCTTGGCCAAAACCGGGATATTATCATATTCTATACCATTTATGTCATGCCCAGAGCCTATTCCTTCACACTGTATCCATCCATCTATCCATCTATCTCTCTATCTATCTCAGAATATATGCAAACAAAAGGTATCACTTCTGCTGTCAGTGGCTGTCCCTCCAAGATGTCTGTTGAGTTAATTTATTCTGTTACTGTGGGTTCTATCCATCCTAGATGTCTTTCAGGGCAGGGGGATTGGTGTGCTGTCAGCTGGTTGCCAGCTGCATCAGGAGATCATGTCTGGTGTAGCTGGAGCAGTTCATTCTCATTGTCCATGGTAGTTATGTCATACAGTGGCAGTGTCATTCAGCAACCAGTATTATACAATTCAGTATTACAGACTGTTTTCATCCAAAAATCAGATCTCCTTGAGATACACGTTGTGTTTCCCCCTCCCTCTGCATTATCCACCAAGTGCATCCAGGTCCTTGAAGAAAAACAATCCCGTGGATGCGTTTGTCTTTGCTTGGGGCAGGACTAAGACACACTGGTTTCCCTAACATATTCCTCATATGCACCATGGGGATTTTACCCCTTTCTATGGTATGTGGAGGTTTTGATTGGCCAGGGTCAGCTTGATTGGTAGAGCCTCTAGTGTTAACTCACCAGGTGGCCTTTGCTAAATGTAGATCCCAATGTTTGAAGGTTCCCCCACCTATTGCTTTCAGGGTGGCACTCATTGGTGGTGTGATTTCATTCAGGCCATGATAGTCTGCTGTCAGTCTCCACTGTCCACTGAACTCAGGTACTGGCCGTATGTGACTATTAAAGGACGAGCAAGTCTTGCTGACCACTCCCTGCCTCTCCAGTTCACAAATCATCTCATGGGTGGGGCTCACAGAGTTCCAGTT
>JAWWTY010000088.1:4709667-4729155 GCA_035222235.1 Margarornis squamiger
CAGGTTACCTCATGGTCTGTACCCTCTCTCTTGAGCAGGGGGGCACTTGCTCCCAGTAGCAGAGACTCTGGTCCACATTGGCAGGGAATGGGACATTGCCTCTTATCTTACTCAAGTTTTTGAATCTGTCCGCAGGTGTGGACAGTCTTTCCACAGCCAAAACTGACAGGGAAGCAGAGAAGGAAAAGTGTGATCTTCATAGTGCCAGACTTGGGTAGTCATCTGAAACACTGTTCTCCTTCTTTCACTGACATCAGTCAATGAGTTAATGAATGACAATGGCACACTCCATACCATTCAGTATTAACCCCTGGGGTACACCACCGGTTACTGGCCTCCAAGTAGACCTTGTGCCATCATCTAGATCCAACATTCAACTCATTTTCAGTTTATCTCACTGTCCTCTCATACAGTCCATACCTCATGATATTCTTATGGAATACAGTGTGGAAGGTCTTACTGAAGTTTTGGTAGATGTCATGCATGGGTAGACCCCCAGCTACCAGGCCAGTCATTTCATCACAGAAGCTTATCAGGTTGGTCAGGCATGACTTCTTGGTGAATCCAAGCTGATTACTGGAAATGGTTTCCATGGGTAGCTGCTCCATTACCTTCCCGGGGATCAAGCTGAGGCTTGCCAGCCTGCCATTCTCTGCATATTCCTTCTTCAAGTTAGAAGTGACATTTGCTTACCTCCAGACTGCACTCACTTCTCCCACTTACAATGATCAATCAAAGAGCAGGTGGTATTATTTTCCTGCTGTATTTCTCATACTGGAAAAGGGGTCCATTTGCAATGGACAGTGATAGCTCTTCTAACAGGAAAATTTAAGAGTGGGGGATTTTTTGACTCATTAGAGAAGTGCAAAAACCATATTTCCTTTACTAAGATCTGTCTTGTGAGTCATTGTCTTTAGGTTGCATTCTTTATTCCTCTGAAAGGAAATGTATTTATGACACAGATTCAGGCATATTGTGGGTTTTGTTACAGGATGGTATAAATATTTGCTTGCATCAACAGGACATTTCCAATCAGAGGCTTTCAAATTTATGATGGACCTATTCACCTTACCAAGTGCACCTTCAAAAACTTCGTGCCAACTCCAGACAGATTTACCAGTGCAGTTGGATTCTTGATGAAAAATCCATGGCAGATGACACCAAAAAATAATATTTCTCTAGTGAAGTTTGGTCCAAACGTAAGTTTGTTACATGTTTTTCTATAGTCTTGTAAATGGTTTTCTTTTCTTCTTCTTCGTGTGTTTAAAATAAGCAGAAAAGGACCCTAAGTCATTTTTTCCATGCATCCATATTCCAGAGTTTCTCTTTTGGTTGGCAGTCACCCAAGGTGTATCCTTTGTCTCCTGAGCAAAAAACTCCAATACAACAGTGATGCATGATATGTTAAAATAAATGATGCATTGCATATGGTGAAGCTGAAAGGAAGGTTTTGGTAAGATTTTGTAAGGTTAGGTATCTCCTTAGTAATGAATTTTCAGTTGCAAATATTAACACGGTTCAAAAGCAAGAGCTGGCCTGAGCCTATCAGTGAAAACAACATGTCTGTTTTGCAAGATTCCACAGTCTTTCCATAAGGTTTTTAATCAACGTTATCAAATTTCTGTGTTTCTGCCAGTGTGCAAATGTTAGTCTGTGCTTCACCTGCAGAAAAAAGGTTAAAACTTTAATTGTTGTTGTCAGGTTTCTTTGAAAGCCTTCTTTGGAAAGCCTGGTCCCTGGTTTGAAGAAGGAGATCTGGATGGTGACAAGAACTCAATATTTCATGATCTAGATGGTTCGGTGACTGACTACAAGGATACCTATGTGGGCAGAATGGATAATTACTTGATTCAACACCCCAAGTGCATTAATATTACAGAATGGAATGGAGTAATTTGCAGTGGGAACTATGCACAGGCTAGTATTCTTGGCTTTCTGTTAGGGGCAAATCTACAATATGAACAACTTGTAGGGTCAAGAGTAGTATGAGAAATACAAAATTACCTATCTTTGGATTTCAAACTTTTTTTTGCTTTTTGAAGTACTCCTATATATATTATGCTTTTCAGCCAGTTGTGTATTTATCATATTCCCTTCAGCATGTGGACTGGGTATTATGTGCTGCAAGGTAGAAGTATCCTTGCCAAGAGTTATGTGTTGCAGCCTTATCTGCTAAAACATTTTTGCTCTGGACGTGTTGAATTCCACTTGAGTTCTGTTGGTTTTTTTTCAGAGTGGAGTTTAAGGGTTTTGTATGGTTGGTTTGTTTTCTGGAGATGTTAAATATCATCTTCTGAATACAAATCTCACAGGTTTGATTCCCATTCTGTTTCGTGATCTATGTGGTCAAGTGTCATAGCTGATTTTTTTTTTTTCCCCTCCCCTTTTTTCTCTGCAATATGGGCAAAATCTACAAATTTTTTTTCTACTAGTTTTTCAAATAGGACTTTTATTCGGGAGATATTTGTGTATTACGCAACTCAGAATATCAAGTTACAGCATTTTGGTTAATTATGCACTGATTGTGCTTCATTGTTTGATTTCCTTTTGCACCGCATCTAAATCTTCCACTTCCTTTTCATCCTCTTTATTATCATATAGGTTTATGTCCAAACCTGGAATGGACAGAATCTTTCCATGACCATCATCCGAGATGAGTACCCAGCCAATCCCATGGTTCTTCGAGGTATTAATCAGAGAGCTGCCTTTCAACAATATCAGCCAGTAGTGATGCTCCAAAAGGGCTATACAATACATTGGAATGGAAAAGCTCCAAACGTCACCTATTTATATCTCATTAACTTCAACAAGTATGTTTACTTCTTTTCTTGTATATCATCCATAAGGCAATACTGAAGTTACATCCTGTACAATTTGTGTGTGTGAGAATTTGCAACTATCAAGAAGACTGAAGCTTGAGTTGTGTTTTTTTTTCATAATTACAAATCCTAAAGTGTGAAAAGCAAGAGATTAAACAGTAGACTTGCACCTGAAGTTAAATATTTGTCCACTACAGTATCTTTAAGAAAAACTGTTTGGAGAAGAAAATGTACAAATAGTGAAGTTGAGCAGAATGAGTTGAATAGTTAATCATACTTGCTTTTGTTGTCAGATAAACTTATTAAATGTCTATAAAGTATAAAATAAAATATATTCTGAGAGAATCACAGTTACTGTAACATTTAATGAAAGACTGTGCAGAGAGGGAAAGAAGAATCTTCTGGTTGAGGGTTTGGGAACTTTTTTGTTCCTGTTGCTTGTTTTTGAAACTATCTGTTGTATATTAACATCTAAACTGCTCCTACAATGACTCATACATTTCACTCATTTTTAGGAATGACTGGATTCGTGTTGGTCTTTGTTACCAACCAAATACAGATTTTGTTATAGTTTTGGAAACCTTTCAAAGGCGGTCATCTCCTCTGGCAAGCAAGGTAGAGCGCTACATGCCTATCTCTTCAATGATGGAGCTTGAAAAGAATCGATCAGACAAGAAGTTTTACTTTGACAACAGTTCTGGGTAACTCCTTGCAACTTGACCCTTCTAGAAGATGTTGTTTAACCTCAAAATGTTCAGTTTGATAGTGTTAAAAGCAAGTGATTGAGACACCTTTGTAAGACAAAAGCTGAAGTAGTGGAGCCTAAAAGCTCTTTGAAAGAAAGCTTCTCCTTTTATGATATTTACATCTCCAACTTACAGTGTTTGTCACTGAAATACTTTTCAAGAGAACTGCAGTTGCTGGTGCTATTCCTACCTCATATCTGGGGAAAATGTGGTATCTGGTGTGCTGCAGAGCAGTGCCTTTCAGGAGTTACTTTCTTAGTCTCAAAGAAAATTTGTGCCTTCATGTTAAATTGAACACTCTAGACATTTCCAAGAAGCTTTCTCTTCCAAGAATATTTAAAAATTCTATTTCTGAAAATCCTAATCTGTTTTCAACTTTCTCAAAAGAACTTAGATATAAGTTCTCTCTCTTTCAAAAGTACGTCTGACAGTGGCCACTGAGGTCATTCTGAGAGGTTTGAGACACAGTCAAGTTTCAGTAAATTAAGTCCTATATATATCACTTGTGTGTTTTGCAAGCATTGATCTTAAATTTTTAATTTGTTCTCTTTGGCTGCTACTGTGTGTGTGAGTGTAGTTTTTGAAAAGACATTTATGTTGTTTTATCTAAAAGCTACAGTGATAAGTTGAGTATTTCACAGAAGAACTATCACTCTCATTACTGGTAGAAGAACTACCAATAATGTACTGTGAACATTATTGACTATTACACCCTAAATTGCATTTCTTGGGATTTGCAATAGCACAATTCATTGTCCAGTGCTGGTGCATGAAGCTGAATTTCCAAACAGTTTCTGCTGCATGTCTGCAGAGATCTTATGATCAAAGAAAATATTTATGCACTGCAATTTGGTTTTTGTATCCTGCAAGCCACTGATTTGAGGACTGGTTCTTCTTTGCAAAGCATCTGCATTCATATTGATGTTTCCTCTAATTGTTAGGAATTGCAGATATTTCATTAGAGACTTCCTAACTCTAGTAAACTGTAAATACTTTGTAAAAGTTTGGATAGAAGTGCAGAAGTGAATACTGTAGTTTCTTTGGTTTTGAAAATCATGAGATATAGCTGTTAAGGTTTAATATGAACACCTATATTTCCACCAGTTAATTTAGATTATTTTCCCCCTTTTCGTATAGATTACTTTTTTTATTTCTTCAAGCCAAATATGATAGGGATGGTCACAGTTATTGCTCATCTCAGGGATGTGAAAGGATCAAGATTGTGACCAAAGATTCAGCAAAAGGGATAAGTAACTGCATGGCAAAAGCTTACCCAAAGTACTACCAAGGACCAACCGTCATAAAGCAGATGCCAGAAAAAACTACTGTACCATGTACGAAGTGCGGCACAACTCAGGTAAAACTCAAATCTTTTCATGAACTGTAGAATTGGTGATGCCTTCTACTCACTTTGAGTCCAGATTTCAGTCTTTCATCACAGGGTACTGAATTGACTAGTTTGCAGTGGTCACATTGTTAATCTCTCTATGCCACAAAGTGGGGTCCTTTGTAGCACAAAGTTTTCAGATGTTCCTTTTGTCTTTTGTTCACCTCTCACTCCAAGTGCTACAGAAATGGGACATAGGTAGATCTGATGTATTGTCTGTGCTCCATGCAGGGTGTAGAAAAGCTTTGCTGCAGGTACTACATGGCCAGCCTTCTCTTCTCTCTTTTTGGATCTTTACTTATTAGAACAACCTTGAAATTGCATTATCTGTTTCAGCTATATAAACTGAAAAATATATTGGAATTAAGGGATAAAATGGGTTACACCATATATCACTGTATTTATTAGCGTTACTAGTACCATAAATGACAAATGGATGCATTTGCTTTGGAGCATGGGCCATCTGTTGTAAACTGTCATGAAAAAGCGGTAAAGGCACATCAATATGCTTACTTAACTACTTAACTAGTACTTAACTCACTTAACTTTTGTTTCATACCCAGGTGGTATTCACCAGTGATCCTCATAAAAACTACCTCCTTGTGCAGATTAATTCTTGTGATGAAAAAAAGTCAAGCAGAGGTCAAGAAGCATTTATATCTGTAAGTATTCTTTATGGTTTTCTTCTTAAATATAATTTTATCAGTTTATATTACAACAGCTATACAGCTCTACATAAGGCTGACCTCAATTTTTTTCACTTGAATTGAAAGATTGATTCATTGTTTAAAAACCAACCAGTCAAAAAGCTGATGTTTTAACCTCAGAAAGTGAGGCTTCAAAGCTCCATTTTATATTGGAATACTTTCCTGCTGGAGAGAAAAATGTTCCAGTAAAGGAAAGTTTAAAATGTTTAGTTTCATGTTTAAATCCGGCAGGGTATACACTTATGTCTGGTTTTGAAAATAGAAGAATGACACAACCTGACAACCTGTTAGTTAAATCCATGTTGTTGAAATTGTCCTTGTGCTAACAGCAAGTTAATGGAATGGGTCATGCAAGCCACTAAACTTTGCTAAAGTCCTCAAAGTGGCAGTTATTAAGAATCTGTAGAGATTTCTCTATTTGTTCTGCTGTGGCCCCTAAAAGCCTAGTGAATGCGACACTGTATAAAAAGTAGTTTACTTTGACTTTTCCATTCAAATGCTGAAGAAGACTTACACATGGTGCTGAAAGAGCGTTTGCAGATGGTCTTGCATGGCAGAGCTTAGTCTGCATGAGCCCTTCATTCTTTAGTGTCAGTGCGTTGGCTTGGTTGAATCTGCAGTTATCCGGGCAGACAAATGGCATGTGAGCTGCATAACTTAAGCAGCTACAAACTTCTACAGGAATGTGTATCCCATCTTCAGAGCAGTAAGTGTGCTCCGTAGGAAAAAACTGGTCTGGAACTGAGCTGTTGCAGGTACCAGTTAACTGTACTGTTGTCAGGAAGTCCAGATGGTTCAGAATCTGAATTTTGGCTTCCCGAAGCAGGAGCAATGGCCAAGGTAAGTATTAAGTCACCTGAAGTGTGCAATATCCCTGTAGAGACCAGGGGCTTAAGGCTTCCATGCAGTTTCAAAAGTCCCACTGGCAGCATCCTCTCAAAAGGAAAATTGAAGTGATGTTAGGGAGAAACAAGTATTTTAAGGAAATTAGTACATTACTGTGTCTAAACTAGAATAAGATTAACACTGAGTGCAGTAAAATTGCTGTTTGATTCATACTAAATTACAGAAAGAAAGAAAAAGTTGTTTTCTTTCTCTTTTTCCTCCTATTCAGGTCAATGGCACCATGTTTTCCTTCAAGGATAATGGTATACTTGTTGTTATAATAGATGCCTGCACTGGCACAGTGTTGGGAAACAAATTATTTTCTCAGGCAGACATTAAGCGTGTAGATGGATATTTAAAATCTGGAATTCCAGAAAGGTATGTGTAATGACCATTTATTTCCAATATGTCCTGTGGGCTGTAGCTCTGCTCTCTGACGAGGATTTAAATAATGGTGTCAATACAGGAGCACTGAAAGTGAGTAAAACAGGTGTCTAGGTTGAGGGAAAAAGGGAAACATAAGGGCATTTTAATGGATGATTTAGCTTTATTTAAGAAAATTAAGCAAATTTTGAACATTTTTCATTTTCTGCTGTTGCTTGTATTTCAACTGAAAAATGGTTTTCTTTAACTAAATATCATAATAACACTTCTTTTCTTAAAACAAGAATAACTTTTTGTTTAAAGGACACTGACAAGGACTATGTGGAAGACATACTATTCTCTCCCCATAGGGAGAAAATTGCTTATCATAAAAGATAAAGGGTTAGTATAGAAAAAAACCTCACCATTCTAATGTGCTAATTAGGGATCAATATCTGAACTTGATTTTTTGATACAAAATATTGAACTGTATTTAAATGCCACTTTTCAGTGATTTTGAAGTTATGTTTAAAAGTCAGTTTAAAAATGAAAAATTCTAAGTACTGCTTTCCAAAAGGGTTGACTATTTCCACATCATGAGTACTCTTAAAGAAGTGGACTATGAGGTCAGCTAGCTGTAAAGGCATGTAGCAGAATATTTAAAAAGTGTTGTATTTATAACAGCTGCTGTCTCTTCACTTTTCCTGCTGCAGGTCCATCGTTCTACTGAGCACAAGAGGTGATCTAGCAATTCCTAATAATTTAGCAGAAGCCTTAATGTCCCTGGGAACAGCAAAACCACCTTATCTACACAGCAACGGTTGGTGGAAATTTGCACTTTTTCTCTGATGCCACCTTGGTCTGTGTGCTTATGTTGGCGAGGAACATCTTATTGTTGGGATAGAAAACCTTCCCCTTGCCCCAAAGGGTGTTGTGTAAAGGAGAAACAGAGAAGTGAGTAGCAGTTCTTTGTGCCTGTGGATTACACAAAAAGAATCCTGGGCCTTTTTCCTAAAGCCTGTATTTTGTGCTTCACCCAGTGAATCTATTTTTAAGCAATCTCCCGTGCCTGACTAGTATTTCCTATTCTAACAAAATATGAAGCTAGAAATGAGAAGCTCTTGATGTACTGAGGAATGATCACTTTGTAAGTCACATGGGGTAGCTCTCGTCCATTCAGACTGTTGGTGCAAGCTTGTGTCTCAGAAGGCAGGTTTTATAAATATCCAATTAGCTGTGTTTTCATATTAAGATTCAGAGTATTTAATACTGAATATTGAAAAAGGAAATTGCGAAGCAATATTTCCCAGTGAGGTGGGTGGGTAGCTGAGAGTGGGTTAATGTCCTGAATAACGTCAAGACAATTTTGGAGGAGCATTCCCTTTTCTAACTGGTCATGTATTGTGCTTCAATGACCTTGGCTGGTTTGGTAATGCTGAGATGTTTTTGTTGCAGGAAGCCTGACCTTCTTGGGCTTCAAGGGAAACTTTAAGCCGTCCTGGATTAAGCTGTTTACTGGTCCTGCTGGGCATGGGCTTGTTCAAATAGAAAAGTATATCCCTTTACAACTGGAAGAGTATGGCTGTGCCAGAGCAATCAAAAACCGACGGAAAGACCTTGAGCTTCTGAAGAAGGCTACACGATCTCGTTAAAGACAGAGATGTACATAAAAGCTGGGGAAAAAATGTGAACTAACTTATTTTTTAATTTATGACATTTTAAACTATATTGTTATCCAAGTAAATCATGTTATTGTCTGACAGATGTTTGCCAGCATTGACTGCTTGAATGCCAATCTGTGCACCTTCTAGTTGTACAAAATGTTAAAGAATTTATTAGTATTTGTATAAACAGGTTTCAGAGATTTTTCAGATGTTTGTATTTACTGTAAACAAGTTCCTTCTGTTTATTACTCCTTTTGTATGTAAGAGGGTGTTCATAAAAGCCTTAAATTTTTAATAACAGGTGTTGGAGTGCATCTTGGATTACTTGAAAGATTAACATTAACACCTCCATAAACAGCTTGAATCGGTCATTATAACTTACACGTTTTCCCTCAGCTGTTTAGGTGTTTTTTTGGGAGTTTATTTAGCAGTCAGCTTAGTTATGTTCTCAATCTGCTTTCCAAGGTGTTAAACCCCAGTTTCCCCTGTGCATGTAAGCTGACTCAAGGGGTTTTAACTGCAGTAAAATTTTTGCTTTCCCCTGATGGAGGGGGGAATTCAAAGATCCAGCCTGGGGTTGGGTGAGTGTTGTGTACCATGCAACAGTTTTACAAGGCTATGTGTACCACCATGGCATGCAGAGCAGGAAATTACTACTGTTCTTTGGCATCACTGTTTATTATTCCCCCTAAATACACAGGTGTGTCTGCGAAGGTTGTTATAGAAAATAGTCCAGATGTTAAGGCTACAGTCTAGTGTACAGCTTGACTTCAGCTTAGTCTTCTAAAGCTTGTAGCTAGAAGGGCAAAGCTGAGACACTGTTATTCTCAATTTTTTAGGAAACAAGTTTATACTCTTGCAGTGATTTTTTTTTTAAATTATATGTAAGGCTATCCCAGCTTTAACTTCTAAATAAAGGAAAAGTGCTCTCAGTTCATTCAGGCATATATCTTTGGTTCATTCAGGTTATAGTTTTGCCTTACCTTTGATTCTCATAGTATACTCATGTTGTTAATTCCTATTGAGTTTATGGTCTGTTTGATTTTTTTTTTTTTGTTTTTTTGTTTTTTTTGCAATTATTTGTCGCTTTCTGCAGGTAATATGAAAATCACTTAGAACTACAGAGGCACGGTTGCCCTTTTTCAGGATCCTGGTCTTTGAAATTAAATTTCGGGGACTGTAAAGATTCATTTCATAATAGGGAACAATAGAGCTAAAATGTAACCCTAGTTCTAATAAAACAGACATAGTTTCTTCTTCTTGTATATTTTCTCATTCATTTTAGCTGATATAATGTGTCTGCCATTCAGAGACTCTTTGTGCTTTGAATTCAAAATGGAGTGGCTGTTGGAAATGAGCTATATGCCTGTCTTCTCCAAAGAAGTTGAAAAACTGGGGATTTTTTTTTTTTGTATTTTTTTTTTGTGCTTTAACGGAGAGGAGGCACAGTAGCAGATCCATTATTCTATTCAATTGAAATATGCTACCTCAGTGCTACAATATAACTGCCTGGTCTAGTGTAAGTTTCAAAAGTGAGAAGGGAGGGAAAAGGAGCACAACAAAAGAGATGAAGTTAACAAACAGATTACTGACTTTATTTTTATTTCAAAACCAAGCCAAATGGATGATTGTGTATTTTGCAGTTGTTCTGATGCACAGTTCTCTTGTAATATTTTTTTAAAAAGTCATTGTATTAGGAGAAGATGTGGTAAATCTTTAAGACTAGCTATAATGTTTGGTGTTATTAATTCAGGGCAATGTGATTTAAATGCTCTGAGTGCAGTAGTGATAGTGTTTGGGGATTGAAATGGCTTTAAGGCTTCCTCTGTTTTGTGGGTTATGCTCAGCAATGAAGTAGTGATGAGGTAGTGACCCTCAGCCTTGTGAAGTTGGCCATTATTTATTAAATTCTGCTGTTCTAAGCCATCTTGTAAAAATTGTCCTTGGAAGAGTCAAGGGTTTTCTGATGTAGAGCATACTGATGAACAATTGGACCTGAAGTTGAAGTATTGTCTTTGGTATAAATTCAAACACTTGATAAATAGCATAAATAAATTTTTACATCTGACAAGGCAAAAAAATTTTGTGTGTCATCTGTTCTTATATCAACTGATTTCATAATATGTGCTGTGTGAATAATATAAAGTATTTTATTTCAAACACCAATTTACCTATAATGTTTATGGAGCATGTCCTACTCTTCATTAAGAGACAAGTTAGGAATACTGGGAAAGGAGGCACTGGTGGTGACTGACGTTACAGACCTGTCTCAAAAGTGAGGCATCTCAAAGTCTGAGCTGCTGAGTGTAGAGTAATTTCAGCTTGCAGGAGCAAGCATTGTTACAGAATCAGGGGCTTCCTGTCCATCTCTTTCAACTACCTGGTGGGAGAGTAGAGGAGACTGAACCAGCCTATTCTCAGTGGTGCCCGGTGGCACAGAACAAGAGTCTGTGGGTGCACATTGAAGTGCAGGCAATTCCACAAGAACAGAAGAAAATATTTTATTAAGTGGATGGTCAAGCACTGGAACTGATTGCCAGAATGGCTGTGTAGTCTTTGTCTATGGAGGGGCAGCTTTAACTAATCCTGCTTTAAGACAGCTCATGTCCTGGGCCCTCTCTAGCAGTGACTGCCAGACTGCTGCTGTGGTTGTGGGCAGTAAAAATCAGTAATGTACTTACCCTCTCTTTTCAAGTGTCCCAGCCACCACAGCCTGTGAGGTCTGAGCCACCCACTTTCCATATCTGAAACTCAGTGAGACTTTAAAAATTAGGCATCTCTGCCCCAAACTGTCCAAAAGGCATTGTGATTGCCTCTTCATGCTCAGGCTCTGTATACAAACAGATCAATTTCCATTCCTTTGTCAAATGGTGTAGTCTTGCAGTAAAGAAATTAAAAAAAAAAAACAAAACAACAACAAAGAAAGAATAAATAAACTACTTGGAGCAGGTAGCAAATCAACAAGGCACTCTCTGTGGCCAAAAGCACTGCTCAAAATCCACTATATGAGGGATGGGGAGACTCATCCCTAAAGAGCCAGGATGATGACAAGGACATGCTGTAGGAAAATATTGACTTAATTCTGCATATTATGGGATTGCAGTGACAGCTGGTGCCCACATATCTTCTGACCCAGCACATGAAAATAAGTTTTTGGGGTAAATCCCATGATTCCCTTCAACTCATTTTCACTCTGTGTAGGAAGGATGTAGATAGTTATCCAGCTGTGACTGAAAAGCCCACTCAGTTGGGTTTGATGATAGCTGTATCTTATGGTACACTGATCACTGAAAGTCTTAAAAGGGTTGTCATAGTTGTATTTGTTAAAGGTAATTCTTAGTGCCCAAACATCTATGAAGTGCAATGAAAAGCCATAGCTTTTGGACTTAAGAATTGCATTTATGTGAGTTTTTCCCAGTCATTATTTTTCTACCTCTTCTAGTCATACATGTTCTAGCACTTATGGTAAGGTTCTGTCCTTTCCTAGAGTTCACAAATGTATTTTTGTTTTCTAATGCCTTATCCTTGTCCTTTGTCCTAAGCTAGTTAAAATGCTAAGATAATAATCAGTATTGAGTAGATAAGGCCACCTCTAGCTTGAGAAAATTTAGGAGCTTTTTTATTGTATGGCCTGGTAGTATTGCAATTTTGCAGATAAATTTGTACTAACAATTTTAACTTGCTAAAAAAACCCACAAAACTTGTCTGGCCATTGACTTGCATGGCAGAGAGTGATCTGACTGTAACTCATAGAATTCTGCTTCTACCTTTTTATGTGATGAAATTCTGAAAAAAAAATTTTTTTTGGATATAATACAAACAGTTTTAGAGAGGGGAAACATTATTGCCACCTCCTACTACTTAAAGGTATAGGAGAGCTGAAGAGGGACTTGTACAAGGGCATGGAGTGATAGAACAAGGAGGAATGGCTTTAAACTAGAAGAGCATAGCTTTAGGTCAGTTATTAGGAAGAAATTCTTTACTGAGTGGTTAGTGAGGCACTGGAACAAGTTGCCCAGAGAAGTTGTGGGTGCCCCATCCCTGGAAGTGTTCAAGGCCAGATTGGGTTGGACTTTGAGCAACCTGGTCAAGTGGAAGGTATCCCTGCCCTGGGAAGCTGTCTCAGCCCATGGCAGAGGATGTTGGAATGAGATGATCTTTAAGGTCCCTTCCAACCTAAACCACTCAATGAATCTGGGAATTTTGGTAGAGAGCAAACTCAGGATCTTCTGAGACTAACATAGCATTTTCTAATAGATCATCTTGTACTCTTTTCTTAACCTGTACTGAAAAAATTCAGAGAGACTTGTGCTCTCTTGAAAGTTCACAGCTGTCACATTTGATGTACAAGGTAGAAATCAGCTTAGTGAGATCACACAGAAATTTCAAAGTTACCAATCTGTATAAACTTTCTCCTTAGAGGGCAAGTTCTTAACTTTTTCAATTTCTATTGTATTTAAAAGTGCGAAGCAGACTTAAAATGCCTTGGCTGGGAGGCAAATTCTCTGTTTATCTTACTTCAAGTTGAATGGGTTGATGGATGAATATCCAAATTTATAATCTTTTTCAGAGAAAATGTTCTTAAAACATCCAAAGACATGTCTTTAGGTATAATTTATTCTAAATGGAAAATTCAAACAAAGGGACATTTTGAGATTATTTTGGTATGTGCAAGTTTCTGAGTAATAATGTTGTGATAAACCTGCTATAAATAGCTAGAAATACAACTGTCTCTTTCCATGCAGCATTTCCAGTGAGATTTTCAACAGATACACTAAAATTATTTCAGGGTGTGTTTTGTGTAATTGGTAGCTTTTAGGGATGGGTATCAGATGATGGAATGTCATCTTTTTAATATCTGTGAAGTTCTTCAGCAGAACATGGTTTATTCCATCTGCAGGGTGTGAACGATGATCTAATAGTTTTCCTCCAACTCTGATACAAATGTCTGTTGTATGTTCTTAGTAATAGCAGGCAACACACAGTTATCTGTAGTTTCATTTCTATTTCTGAGAAGTTATTCTATGATGACCACCACTCAGGAGTATATATTGCACATTTCTGCTTTTTAATTTTTTAATATGTCATAAAAATTTCCATATGGCAGCATGTTTTGGTTAAGTTTTGCTTTTTAACATTCATCTGTTGCTATCAGATTTTTCTCTTCTTCGTGACAGTGAAATACAAAATGTTAGAAAATATTAATATCTATACTCACATGAATCTTAGCAGGATGTACAATTGCCATTGGGTTCTTTTTGCTAGCAAGCAGGCAAGCGTAAGAACTTGTCAGACTTTAATAGCTGGACATGGAAGAAAATGAAGATACAAGAAAAATTTGTTTGCAGTCTCTTTTCTCTATAAGCCATTCACTTATTTCTCCTTTTTGTTTGTAGGCAGAGGGCTCTCCTCACCACTTCCCTCTCAGTCCTTAAGGGCTAGAATGCTGCTCTGGTTAAGTGTCATATTCCTATAGAATTTTCCATTTCTGATAATTCCGATGTTTTGCTGCCTGTGAATTTCTCTGAGTAATGCCAATCCTTCTTTTCCATTAAATCTATTCCCAAGCTACCTGAGAGAGTGGGTTGCACTTCTGTTTTCCCACCCTTTTAGTGTATCCACTCTGACTTGAGTTTCAAAATGTAGTCTGCCTCTTTGTGGTGATGCATCCCCCCACTGCCTCCTCAAGCCACACTGTGTTTTCAGAAATGCTTCTTAGGCCTCAGCCTTGACATGGAAAATTGCTATGACTAAAGCCAACTCTCTTGAACCTTGTAAAAACAGGGGTCCTACGTGAGACCCTTTGAACTTCCATGGACCACTTGGGCCATGACCAGAAACCTCCCTCTGAGCAGGCATCTTGGAGCAAGCAAACTCTCCAGCTTGCTGAACTTGGAGGATGCTGGTAACCCCCATTCATCAAGGCTCAACCCTTTGTCTCTTGAGATGTACAAAGGCATCCACTGTGAGTACTTCACTGAACTTGAGGGAATTTTTTACCTTGTAACTCCTTTAAGTCTGTATGCATGCAAGTGTGAATGTGCTATAGCAAATGTACTGTGAATTTTGCTCTCTTAGATTCTCAAGTATGTTAGATTTGTAAGTTAGACCTGTGAGTTCCTATTGTGCTTGGTTGTGCTTGTAATAAATTCATTAGAATTTTTTTATTAAATTCTTTAAATCTGACTATCACTTGAGTGCTATTAAGTGCTGTTAAAACCTTCAGGCCTAAACCATTGGTCAGATTTAGTTTGGCAAGGGAATCAACTCTAAATCTTGTGACTAAATGGAAGAGTCTCCCTTATTCCTTTTAATCCTTACCTTTTCCCATCCTTACCCTTTCTCCATCCCCAGCCTCCATAGGTAATTTTAGGTCAATTTTATTTTTAGATTGATTGATTTAGATTTTAGTCTGATTTTTTTCTGTGTACTCTGTCTAGTAGGTAGTAGAGTGAACTTTGCCACTGAATTTTGTCACTTTTGTACTAAACCTGCTTTTACCGATGCCTTTGCCAGTGATTCCTTGAGCAACTTAATGCACTCCTTTAACAGAACCATTACTCCAAATATACTTCTTTCTTTAAGTTCTCTGGTCCCTGTGACTCACATTGTAGCAACATGTTCAAAATCAGAGAGGTGCACAGAAATATCTTTGGCAAATAGGCCTCAGGTGTGAGGACACTGCCCTTGTCACAGAATCACAGAATGGGTCAGGGTGGAAGGGATCACAGTGTGTCCTCTGGTCCAACCTCCCTGCTCAAGCAGGGTCATCCCTGAGCACACGGTACCGGATTGCTTCCAGATGGTTCTTGAATATCTCCATTGAAAGAGACTCTGCAACCTCTCAGTGTCAAACTGAAGGAATTAACAGCTCAGAGTTTGTGTAAAAATGTTGATCTCTGTGGGAATATCTGGAGGCTGTCTGCTAACAGGGAGGATGTTGGCAGGGTTGTCCAGTTGGCCTTGGAGCTGCGAAGGGAGAAAAGAAACTCCCTTCTCCAAACCTTGAGAATTCACAGAAAAAGAGATAATTCACAAGACTTGTCTATTAAATCACCAGCTTAGTTTAAAAGCCCTGATTGTTTTAGGTTTGTAATTAGGTTGCAGTTATCTGTAAGAATTCCTTTGTTTCTCTTTCTGTCTAAACACTGTGATATGTAACCACCCAGAGCCCCCCTCCTTACCCAGCACAAATGTTATCTTGTTACACCTACCAATGCTACATATTGTAGAACAGGCTTTCAATAAATATTTCAGTTATTGCCCCCTAACTGGGAACGTGTGGATTATTGACCATCATCAGATCTCCACTACCTATTTTTGTGTGCAGTGTTACTTGCTGAGCAACACACAGGCCTTCTGTAATCTGTGAGTCATGGTCGGCTTGAATTCTTCTATAGCTGTCATGAATGAACCAGATTAAACACTTCACAGTCCAGATTATGAAATTAGAATGAGTGTCATTATGAATCTTAAAAATGTTGATATCCACTCTTTATAAAAGTAGTTGGTGGATTTTTTTCTTATGATACTTCAACTTCATTACTTTCACACTTAAGTCACTATGCACTCTTTCCCACCCCCACATCCCCACCCCATGCAATCTTAAACAGTTTCCATGACATCATTAGTAGGGACATACAAGCTCAGTTTCCACAATGAAGCTAATAAATGAAATTCACAATAGTAAGCATATGCTCTGCAGTTATTGATTATACAAGTAGTAAACCAGGGTCTGAAGTGAACTGCTGTTTCTAGATTTGTATGTGTTTAATATGTGAGTGTGTAAATAACTCTATTAGTCTGTTTCCCAAAGAAGATCCTAAATTACAAAAATAATTTTGTGTGCAAACAGTTCCTTTCTTTTCCTGATGCTCAGGATCTATGAAAGAGTAAATGTTGTTACAAATTGCCAGGAACTTATAATGAAGTTTTTAAGGAGGGTCATTGATGAAGGTTCCCAGGGCATGAAGTCTCAACACAGAGCTTAATAGGGAAACAAATGCTCTGTCAGGAGCACAGCATGAGGTAGATTTAAATCAAAATGATGTTTTCTCTCTCACAGGTGGCTATACACACACTACAACCAATATGTCAAGCCACACCTATAGTTAACCAAATTCTGTTAAAGGACTTTAAAAGACCCAAACACTATGTCTTGGCCACAAACATTAAGAATTCTCAGAAATGTTACACAAAAGTAATGAAGTTGAAGAGGCGTTATTTGCTAGAATATGCCTTCAAAGTGAAAGTGTGAAGTGCGATGAAGTTTTTCACTAGGCAGAGACACAGTATAGGTGCAGGCAAATCCTTGATCTCTAAAGACAGTCATTACCCATGATATCTTTTAAGTTGTCACCTAATAAATGTTTAACTTGTGAACAATCAGGTACGTGAGTTTAAGGTCATAGGAACAACTGTTTGAATTCAAGTGTGGGGTTTTGTTCATAATCATTGCAAAAGTAAATTTCACAATTTGTACCTAAAGAGAATGTTAAATTCTGCTTTTCTTTTAGTAGTCTGTTAACTCTTACCTTAATGTCTACTTCTTGTAAAACAGGTTCTTATATTTGATCTGAAACCTTCATCTTAAACAAGTAATGAACCCAAAGAAATGCAGAGGAGCCATCTGTGAGATTTTTGAGGAAAAAAAATTACAAAAGTCCTTTTTTTCAGTGTAACAGAGGGTAGCAAGCAGTGTGTGTGTGTGAGTGTGTTCACTGACTTTTGCAGATTTCTCTGCATCCTCCTTAGCATTGATACATTTGCTGTAGTACATCTTATTTTCATGTGAGACAATTAAGTTCCATGGATACAATTTTATGTAACTTTTTGGAAGATAGGAAGCCAATCACACTGATATCAAGAAAATGCAGTCCACATGTACATAATGCATTAGGAATGGGATATCCAGATCTTCAGGTCTGGTTTTGAAATTCAAGGCAGTAGTTATATATAACTAGAAATAGTTTAATTTTCAGCCAAGTCACCAAAGCTCATACAGAAAAGCTTCTTTTATTGGGTGTGTAGAGAGTGTGCCAGAGAAAATACAGGGAGATAACAGAATACCCAGAAACACAGTTGGGTCATCATGAAAGAGAATGAGTTTAGGAAAGAAATATCTGTAAATGCTGATATGATCTTTCTTTTTTAGATAAAGCATGTCACAAACAGGAATAAGTTCCTGTGCAGGAAACAACTCTTCCGTAAAAGGGGCCAGGGAACAAAGGGTGTTAGGCCAAGACAGTGGCAGAGCATGCAAAACAAGTACAGTGGCTACTGATTTCCTTCCTCTGTCATATCACAACGTAATTTATTGCAGAGCTGCAGAGAAGCAATTGCTCCAGCTTTCAACATAATTATCATGTCTGATTCAAATAAAGAGTAATGCATGCTCTCATCCTAACATGCTTAGATCAAAAGGTAACATCTATGAAAAAACAAATGTAGGCACATGAATATATTTGCTAGCAAAATAATTTTTTCTGGAAATATTACCAGAAAAAGGGAAGTTTTCTTCTGAAAGAAATTGTACAAGAAAATATTGGCATGAGGCTATGGAGTGCTTCGACCATCAGAAGTTGCATTTTTGTACCTCCAGTTAGGTAATGCTCATGAGCAAGAAGCACTATGATGTGCAAGGCCAAAATTTCCTCCTTTGGGTATACAAGTGCTGCCAATAGATGCATAAGAAGCCCTCTGCGCACATTTTGGTCTCACATTCAGAGGAAACATACACAAGCTCCCAGAAGAGAAGTAGAGGTGTCACACCTGCCTGGCAGGAGCTATCAGTCAGAAAGCAAGGATGTGGCTGAGCAGCCCAGAAATAAAAGGGTATCTGTGGCAAAATATTGCTGACGTGAAACGTTTTTTAATAAGACTCCTTTGAAATACAATTTTTCTTTACCCTTTTAGGAGTGTTAACTACTACAGGGTATCTGAGACCCTGGCAGGCTTGTGCTTATTTGCAAAAGTTTTTTTGGTGTGTCTCAGCCACAGGCTCTGATGGTGAGTAGACAGGAGCCAGTTGGAGAGGAGTCACTTGTTGGGGTGTTTGCAGCTCCAGCATGCTTGGAACAGAAGAGGCTGTGCCAATTTACTACTTGGAACCTGTCCAGCAGATATTGCATCTTCTCAACAAGAATTCCCTGCCAGATAAACCAACAAGGAAAGGCTTGCCATCACATTAACTAAGGTGAAGCTGCTATAATAAAAAGAAGTTCACTTTAATTAATGGGTTATTACAAGTCTCTAAATTGAAATCCTGATGGAGGGAATTAGAATAACCTTTGGGTGAACTTAGTTGGAGCTAACAGTTGAGCTTTACAATAAGAAACATAAAGTGTGCATTGTCATGGGCAGAGATTAAAGAGTGTCTTGGATGGGAGCACAGGGGAAATGAAGGAAGGATTAAAAGAGACAACACAAACTACGAAAAGATTTTTCTTAACTCCCACTCCAACTTGAGCATTAAATTCCAGATGTTACTCAGAGAAAATCTCCAACAGATGTCCATCTTCAAACAAAAACCTGAGAGTAGGCTGTTGACTAAAATCTGAGGCTGTCTGTCAGCATGACTGAGAATCATGGTTTAATCATGATGTTAGCAGAGATGTTCTCATATAGCTCTGCCATAGCTCTCATGCCATTTTACATTGTAGTTGAAAAAACAACAAAACCTCATAACTGTTGTCTCTTGAATAAAATATGGCAACAATGCGCTGGAAATTGAACTTGGTTGGGAGGTAAGAGTCTGCTTTTCTCAGACAAGTTTTTTATTTCCTTTAAAGCTATGCTTCCATCAAACGTTAGTCTGTGGACTGTGAAGAGCAGATATGCATGGTGTTATAGTTTTAAACTCAGAATTCCTTCCAAGAGCTTTGGAGCCAACGCCTTAAAAACTGGTAGAACGGATTT
>JAWWTY010000088.1:4750383-4762857 GCA_035222235.1 Margarornis squamiger
TTTCCCATTGGTCATTTATCCCTTGATTTCTATTGGTAGTAATTTGGATTCCCCCAAAACCTATATATACACCCCAGTTATGTTAATAAACTCTCTCTCTGCTTCCTCTCCTGCGGTCTCCATGTGTGTCTCTCTGGGGCATCTCAGGGGCCGTGAGCTGGGGGGCAAAAAGGGGAGCATCTCCCCTGAGCTGTCGTAAAGGTGCATAAATTATGACTGAAGTAAAACATAGACAATTAACATGCTTAACAGCTGAAAACAAATTCAAGTATTTGACAAAACAATGTATGTCCCTAAAAATGTTTTTCTTCTCTGAGTTTCTCCACAGCACTTGGCCATAGGTCAGAGTTCCATCTGGAACCCAGGATCCCTAACTTTACAAAAAATTTCCTTGTCAACATGCAGCCTCAGTTTCTCTTTATGACCTCCTCTCCCCACCCTACACCCCCACTTCACTCTTTCCAATATTTTTCCTTCTGCAGTCATTAGAGAGCTCCATACTAGTAAAGCACCTATTTTTCTTGCTGCATCATCACTTCCTAGCTTCTAAGACTGAAATTCATATGTCAGGCTTTGCCTAACCTAACAAAACCCAAGCATTATTTTGGACACCATTTTTTTTCTTGAAACTCCACTTGTCCTGCTTACCCAAGTTTCACCTCAGTGGGAGCTTTTCAAAAGTGTGAGTCTGCACACATGCAGTTGCATGAATGCCATTGTATGGGAGAAGTTAAAGATGAAAAGTTTACATTCTGACAGAAACAAACTGCAGGACATGCTGCATCAAACAGTTTTTCATAGCAGCCAGTAAGACACCCTTAATACTACTCCACACTTTATTCTCTTTCTTTCACAATCCAGAAGACAACACTGGCACCACTTGTTGACCAGTAAGGGCAACAAACAAGGGAAGTGTTTGTGGGAGGAAAAGGGGAGAAGGAAGACAATCAAGAAAATTTGTCCTCTTGCCAGCTTCTAGTCTCATGTAAAAAAAATCTCTGAAATTAATGAGGTTTGACTGTGAAGGCTTTGAACCAGGTTGTCAGGTGGCTGCCAGGGCTGGTTTGAGGAGATGAGAGATTCAAACAAAAGGTATTTGTCATACAGGAGAGCTGAAACACATTTCTATAATGTCCTTCTTGGTATCTTCCCCAGTAGTTAATGAGATAATGAAAAAAAATAAATATATATATATATATATATAGTCATTACTTACACCTTCCCCAAATTTGTGGTGCAGATCTGACCTGTTTCTTCTCCATTCACCTCCCACTCATTCCACCCACCTCCAGCTGGCTACCAGTCTGTGACATTTTTTGCTCATTTGTTAACAGTTGTGCAGACTGGCTTTCCTGTGCAGGGAAAAACAAAGTGGTTCATTTCCTCCCTGCATTTCTATCCCATACACATAACATCAACACAGGGCTCTCTTGAACTATACTACTACAGCAACTGGTCTAAGGTGTCTCTCAGCAAAAGCATTCAATACTATACAAAAGGTATTTGGCTCAACATGTTAATCCATTGCCACTTTTGGTCCTGAAAAGAAAAAGAAAGCTTAAAATTAGAGAATTAATGAAGTTGCTGAGTACCTGGTATCAAAGAGCAAGATGACTAGATAAATAAACTATTAAAAAAAAATAATCATATCTTTTACTTTCGAACTCTTACTTCAGGTGAGATATTGCACTTCAATTTTCAGGGTCCAAAAATCAAATAAATTCTAGCAAACCTTTTCAAAGCTGCTTTTCAGTGTCAAGCTATGACAGGGAACACTCCGCTTTATGAATTCTTGGTTTTTTTGTTTGTTTTGGGTTTTGTTGTTGTTTTGTTTTGTTTTGTTGTTGTTTTGGGGGGTTTTTTGTTTGGGTTTTTTGGGTTGTTTTTTTTTTGTTTTGTTTTGTTTTTGTTTGTTTGTTTGTTTGTTTGTTTGTTTAAATTCTAAATCTAGAATTAATTCTAATCCAGCCTATGACATGGTTATTTAGTTACGTGATTGTAAATAAAGTTTCTTCCAGCACACTGTAGTTAGGTATCCAATAAAATTGTTTCAAGGTTCTGTACTAATTGCAGTCGTGGCTCCAAACCTTTTTCAGCTGGTGAAGATCACAAAAAAGTGTTGTAGCAGACTTGAATGCATGTGTGCACGTTTACATACCAAGGACAGTTTTAAAAGAACAACAATGTACCACACAAGAACACAGTGTAAAGAAGATTGTAACTTACTCCTCTATGCCCAAGCTGTCAGAGGTGATCTCAACAAGTTCTAGATCAGTAACAAAGTCCAGAGATAAATGCAGTGCATGTCTATATCTACATGAAAAAGGTAATTGTTTTTTGTGTAATTTTAAAGAAGTAATGGAGTGAGTTATGCTACATTCCATCTCCTTGTCATATGTTACCTCTGTTGTACTATGCTGCCACTCCTCACAGGAGGAGTGAGATTTTAGCAAGGTTTGTGAAGTTCTGGTGGGGTTCCTCTGCAGCTCACAAGGAAAGAACCACCCTCATTAAAAGCAAAAATAATTTTGATTTCTATACAAGAGTAACTATTCATTGCATTATGTTATTGTAATTTAAATCCTGAGAACAGCTTATGGAAGTCTGTGCTTTGTTTCTGGAGTTTACCATGTCATTTTCTTTCACATTAAAATTTCCATGGGTACACTACAGATAAGCCATTCTCATTACTATTGTGTGCCCTAAACTTCTACACAAATAACTCAGAAGTCAGTCCACCAAAAAATTAAAGTGTAAAAACCTTTTAAATACCTTAGAATGTTTTACATTTTTTTCACTGCACTATATATATACATACACATGAAAGCAATTTCTAAAATAGCAACATGTTCACAAAATATTTGAAACCAAGGCATTGCTACATAACTGAAAGAGAAACACATCATAAATCTTAGCATTAATTTTCTTCCATTGCTACAAGTCAGAAAAATTTAGGTTGTAAAAAGCATACATTCTTAGCATTCCTTGACCTTAGACATATTTGAGGTGGTAATGGTAACTTATGTTTTTGTATTTTAAGTTTTTAAACTTGTACTGTAGCTTTACTGAAAAAGCTTATTATATAGTTTTTCTTACCAATCCTCCTATCTTTTGTTTTAAAATAAACTAGATTGTAGTTGTTCTTCTCTCCAGGATGAAATTTGGAGAAAGGTCTGACTCACACCTGCTGTTTTATCCACATGTTATCTTAGCTGTCAAAACCTTTATTGGAAGAAAATAATATGAGTAAGATGAAAAGGATACAGAACCTTGTATGTCACCAAGATAATGTCTTTCTCTGCTTCCTTCTTTCTTCAAAAAGAAAGTGATTGAGCAGTTTTTACTTTAAAAAAATAAATGCCCTTGCAAAAAGGAAAAAAGAAAAGAAAAAAGATGGCTTTGACTTTCTTCAATCTTTTGTGGGGGGAGGGAGGCAGGTGGTGGGAAAGAAGAGATGGAAGTGAAGTTGAAATTTAGGAAGGCTCTGGGTATCTGGTACCTGAAAAAAATTTTTTTGTACCTGGAATACAATTTTGCATGAAAACTCTTTATGTATGGTACACCTCAGACCTGAGTTCATAGTCTGTTCATATTGAAGAGCAAACTACCCCAGAACAACACTGCCTAAAGGCAAGTCAGTAAAAAACTAGCAATATGAGCGGGGACTTTCTTTAGACCTTTCAAATGCTGCACTTAAGGCTGCAGAGAGGTGTATACACATGCTCCAGAAGACTTTCCTCAATGGACCTGCTTATTCAAGGCAGAAATACAAAACAAACTTACAGATGCAGAAAGTGGTGCTGGGGTCTTATTGTATGTAATAGTGTCTAGAAGTTCCCTAAAGAGAGAGAGCAAAGATTCAGCTTCTCTCTTTGCTGTGGAGATCGACACAGAAATCCAAGTGTGTATGAATGCATGCTGGGGAGTGCAAATCAATGGAAGGTGCCTGTGGCAATCTGGGAACATCCCAGTGGGAACAGGCTGGGGAAACATTCAAGGTCTGCTGGGGCAAGGGGATAGTTTACAAGAACAAGTATTAAAAATGGAGGGAATTCTGCTCCCCATTTCTGGGGATGCCTAACATTTTTGGCCATTGAGATAACCACTGGAAAACAAATGCATGTTAGAATACATGTAACAAGCCTTCATCTGGAAGAGAGAATCTGTGCCCACTCCAGGACACCTGAGCTTCCTGCTGCACTAAGGCCCTGTCCTAGGTTTCTCTCAGTCCTGCATGAACCTTGACTCATGCACTGCAGTGCAGTGGTTAGAGTGAGAGCTGTGAGATAGGAGAAAAGTTTTAGATACCCTGGAGCAAAGAGAGGAAAGGAATTTGGCTTTGTTATGTAACAAGTGACTGTGCTAACAGATGGAGATGTTTTCCTCTTCAGCAGCTCTCAGTGACTATATTACAAGAGAGCAGTTTGACAGCATGTTCTGAACAGAGGTTCTTTTTAAAAGGTATTTATACACAGCCTAACAGAGGGCATTGCTATGGGACTTGAGGCAGGAGTGTTTCTGGCTGAATGTCACAGTCAGGCTAACGTATGAAACCTGTACCTGAGGTTGTAGCTACCTAGTATCTAGAAAGTTTAAAGATTAAAATAAAAATGGAGGCATTTAAGCAACTTCATCAAGTTTTGGAGAGTGGCAAAGAAAAGAATCACAGGTTTGGGTTTACTGAGTCACTAAACTGTTTTGTATTTGTAAAGGAAAATTAAATAAAGTCACATGTAATATATGGTTAAAAAAGTCTCATTCTTATTATGGTTTCTGCTCAGAGTATTATTTTTTACTTCACTGTAAATTGTTCAGTATTTTGAGACTTGTCCAAAGTCACACTGAGGCAAGTTTCAGTAATACAATATGATTTGTTCTTCTGCTAACAGTGACTTGAAATTTCTCAACACACCTTTGCCAGCTTACAGAGAGGTGAAAGGATGAGCTTGTCGCTTTGGGGGGCAATAAGCAATGCTTGAAAGCAGAGCTCAGGCTGTAGGGGTGCTTTGTCTGGTAGCTTGTGACTCTCAAGATGTTAGAAAACAGCATCTTCTCAGTCCTGGCAAAGATGATTCTCAGCCATTATTTATACAGTCATAAATAAATAAAGTGAATTGTTAAGTAACCGCCAACTGTTTTATTGTAGTTTGCCATTAGTGTGAAAGGTTTGCCAATTTATGCATCTAGAAAGTAATGATATCCACCAGGAAAAGAGGAAGCTCTTCTCACAGAGGAAAACTCCTATCCCTTCCTGAATCCAACATGACAGTGAACAGAAAAAAATCCATCTATAAATAAACCAAATGAACTCATGTGCCACAATGCCTTTTACACCAGTTTTAATAATCACAATCAGTGTCATTCATAGATTGTTTTAAGAGCCATCTGGGATAATTATCACTTGGCTTTGAATCCAGCATTAGTAGAAGAATTAGGAAATCGATCAATTTATCCCAGGTGACAGGTGGCAAAACTTCTTTCCTCCCCAGGTATTGATAAGTCCCCAGGGCTTACTGCAGGAGACAGCTCGAGTTGTACAGTGATTAGTCATCCTTTGTGCTCCCCAGCTCAACCGGCAGCAATGTCAGAGGAGACGAGATCAGCTAAAGCCAGTCACAGCAACCTACGGCAATAACAACATGCAAGAACTCTTAAACTCCTGTGAGGGCTGACTCTTCTCCCTCCACCCCTGCTTTTTCTGCCTTCCTGCTCTAGAAATGCACCAGGGTTGCACTCTGCTGATAGACTTCAACCTGTCACATCTCCTACATCTCCTAGAATGAGGGAAAGGCATCTGGATTCATAGCACCTCCTCTGCAGAGAGTTGGCTGTCCAAATGAAGAATAAACAGGCAAATTTGGTGAGTTTCTTGTTCTATTTTAAATGTGTTGAAAAGAAGTTTGATTTTTGTTGGTGGTGCTTTTTAAAAAAAACCAACTAATTTCAGATATTGTAATTGCTCTTTCCTAAGTCTCTAGTGAGTGGCATGGATTAGAAACTCTGGAAATGAAATTTACCTTAATAATTTCCTCTGAAATCAGGTGTACAGTGGAGTAGAATTAGTACAAAGACACAAATGCCTGAAAATATCACTTCTTGACTAATGCACTATCAGGACACTGGAGATATTGTATCATACAGCAGTAAGCTGTTTATAGATTTGCTGTCCCAGGACAGGCAAACAAAATAATGAATACAGAAAGGTTTCAAATGTCTTAAATAAATTGGAACAGTCATGGAAGGGAAAGATGAAGTTCAAAATTACCAGAAGGTTTAATGTAATTTAACTTTTTAAATCAATTCATGATGCTTTTAAATAATAAATACAAAAGTTACTTTTTTAAGTAATGAAAGAAGATTAATTTCTTGGCTTCTCTATTCTGATTGTCCAGTGCTTAATTCTTGTACATAGAGTGTGTATATACAGAGTGTCGCTGTTTAGCTATTGTTAACTATGGAGTTTTTCTACTTTTTCAGTAGCATTTTTTGTACAGGTAAAGCTATCCAGTAGATTAAATGACAGTTGGTTTCTGGACCCTGTTCTGGTACTAATATGCAAATGCCTTTTGAGGACTGATATTTAACTCTGTTGAGAACTTTGACCAGCTGGCATTGGTTTTGCATATGAGTGAGATGTTTTCATCTGGTGTTTTGCTTAGTTACCACTTTGGACCTTCCAGTTAAGAAGTCTAAGGATAAAAAAACTTTTAAGTGCAATAATATTTTTTATGTTATTTAGGTGATAAAAACATAGAAAATTTCTTGCTCTTTGAATGTATTTTACATGGAACATATTCTTGTATGACTAAACCTATGCAAATAAAAGAAATTTTCCCACAGAAGGCTAATTTAAAAAGGTGTTCCCACTATGGTAAGTGATCTTTCTTGCTTCCTCTGTTTTCCATTCTATGACTTTATCAGAACTTTTGATGTAGAGGCATTCTAAGTGAGGTAAGTGCTGAGAGCTGATGCCTGACAGCAATATTATAGGTGAGGGCAGAAGGAGCTGTTTTTGGACAGAGTAGGGTCTGGACAAGATTAAAAAAAAAAAATTATTATCTGGAATTTCCATCTGGTAATACAAGCCCTCTGGTATAGAAGGCAAGGACCTGCATTTTAGGTTTCTGGCTTGCTGTAAATATTGAGATTGCTTTATTGACACCATTAAGATCTATCTATAGATGTCTGGAAATGATAACATTCTCATTATTTGGAGAAGGGACAAATGAAATGTAAAATGGATTCTCTGGGTCTTTTCCAGTTTTATATCAGGTTTTAGAGCAGAAATATTTTGAGATGTAAGAGGAGGAAGTATCAGGTTTGTCTTGCTTGTGTGCAGCTTCAGAGGCAGAGACACAGAGACTCTCACATTGTAAAGCATAGCAAAGGAGTTGAAGACATCCAGGAATATTTCCCCAGCAAGTTAAAAGCATAAGATCTCAGTGCTTCTGAAGGATTATTAAAAATAAATGTTGTTTGTGTTGTTAGCTATGTACTATGAGCCTTCTTGAAAAGTATATGTGGAGGAGGGTTTGGGAGAAAGTTAGGACTGGACATTGAAATGGTTTGTAGTTTCTGGATCCCAAACATAGGATGATAAAGTTCTATAGTAGCTTAAAATTATATATAAAAAATATTTTAGAGATCTTGGTTTTGTTACTCAGTGATAGAAAAAAACTTTTTCTAATCCCACTCTCTTCATGCCATTGTAAATGTACAAATACTCTTTGAAAGTCACTGGGTTTTCATTAAGTTGTCTCGTGGCGATTTGATATGCTTTTTATGTATTTTTGTATTTCCCCTTTTAATGAAAATAATTGCGCCAACACAAGGTATCTGGTGATTTTTAAGGCCTGATCTCAGTGCCATACTCTTCTTCACAGCAAAACAGACTTACGTCACAAATGGTGAAGGGAGTAATAATCAACATAAGAGTATTTCTAAAACAATAAACATAAGTTCACTTGAGAACAAAATAACATTAAAAAAGGAGAAAATTAAAAACAATGTTGTCCAATAACAGAAAGTTTTCTGGTAGGTGACATTCCTTTCAGAAAGGCATCAATATGTTTTAAAATGGCTAGGAATGTAATTTGGAGGATTTAATTTGAAATAGATATTAAAGGATTAATTTTTTGAAGGTTTTGCTTCTAGACATTGAAAATGATAATTCAGCCATTCAATGCCATTCTCCCCATCTTAAATTTCTTCATTTCAAAAAGAGTGGTGTAGTCACTACTAGTGCTGCTGTATTTTTGAAGATCAGTAGTACAGTACACTGTTAGCATGAACAGTAGTGATCCAATCTTCATGCATACATATTAAACATATTTAAAACAGTTATTTTTTCTTTGAAGGGTGTGTCTTGGAAAAACCATCCTAATGGTATGGTAACAATATCAGCTGAGAATATGATTTAAAGCCTCCTGTTGTTGCATGACATCTCTTCTCAAATAATTGAACTGTCAAAGTTGGCCAGGGAGGAACAAGTTACCCAGGATGGCTCTGGTAAAACTTTACTGTGACTCATACAAAAGAGAAAAGGATAGGATTTTCAGCATCATGCATCTCTGAAGTAGATTTCCACTGCAAAAGTGAAAACTTTTGGTCTGTTGGAGTCTGTATCTGTTGATGTCCTCCATCTCCATCCTAGACCAAGACTCTCCAGATCACATCAGCAGGTAGAGGTCCTACTTCAGAACAGCATCCAGCAAGGTACCTCAAGGAACACCTTTTCAGTGCAGTCAGGCCCAGAAGCATGTTTGAATTAGACATCACAATACTTTCCATTCATAGATTTTAAATGGATAGGTGCCTTCCTGATCAGTACCACATGCTTAATTTTCTAGATCTAAAAACAGCTTATTTGCTTGCAATGATTTTTAACACTGCCATTTTCCACACGTCTGGGTATCAATCTGCTCCACCTTCTGCCACTCTGCTGGCTGAAGGATTGCTTCTCTGCCTTTGGAGTGCTTGTTGCTGACAAGGTATGTTTCATGGATCTGCAGTGCACATCAGACCAGATCTCCCTGGAAAAGGATTTCTCTACCAACAGGTTGACTCACCCTCTAGGCTGGAGGGGTGATATGTCAATGTCCGGGTCAGGAAAAGTTTATTACAACTCAAAATCAGCTGTGGTGATGGGTATGTGAGTGTGGTATGGGAGTTGTTTGCTGTCTTGAGAACCAGGTGTGAAGACTTCATGCTGTGCAATGGCCTCTCCTCACTTTGCTGTGAATGTCTGGTTGCTGATGGCATGGCTGCTTGAGAAACATTGTACTCAGAGAATTAATTCTAGAGTTACATTGATTGTACTGACCATTAGTTCACTCTTGTCTGTTCACTAATTTCCTTCAGTATGAATAGCACAGAGTCATAGGGGAGAAACTAAACACGCTAGGAGGTGCTGATCAGAAAGAGAGAAGGGAAGCAGCCTTTATGTGGAGTGCCAGAGACAGGTGTTTTGTTGGAAGTATAGGGAGATGGAAGTGAATTTTGGTTTGCCTTAAATGAGACCTTCTCTTAAAAGATCATGCACATGAATGGTTTGAAATATGTTTTGAGAATTGAATGTTTTCTATGGAAGAAATGCATATTTGCTAAGTTTTTCTCATCAACTTCAAATCAAAAGCATTCTCTAGCTAACATTTTAAATAGGACAGGTTCTTTAATGGTTGCTGGTTACTCTATTGAGATTTCAGATGTGCTACATGAACACAATGATAGTGTTCTGCTGAAATGGACATGGTGTCCAGGTTTGAGGGCCACTCAAAAATAGACCTAATGCTTCTAGAGATGAAGTTGCAAAGCTCTCTAAAAAACTTCTAGAGCACAGTAGCTTTTATTGAATTCAAAATTAAGAGTGGATGTATCTAACATGTGAATCATTCCTTCAGTTTTTCTCATGTTGTTCTCCTTAATTTCTTATAGCAAAATTTTTGGGATTCCCACAAGTACTGAAAGAGGTTTCCACAAGTTAATGAAGTTGTTGTCTAATTGTGCTCCCTGGCCAATGATTTCGTATCCCAGAGATGCCGAGGCTTTCCTGGGGACAGGGGGTTTTGGCTGGTGATTGCAAATAGTTACAATCGTGACATCTGCTATGTGAACTGTGAGCACACAGGTTGCTGACAGGCTAGTCCTGAAGCTCCGTCAGACTCCGAGCTGCAGGACAGAGCTGCAGTGAGCTCAAATGTTCCTGATTCGGCTTTGCCCTCTGGTGGTCCCCGCTTGAAAGATTCCCGGGACTCGAGAGAGGAAAAGGCTTCTGACTCCGAATTCAACGATCTAAGGAAATGGGAGGTTGTGTGATAGATGTAATAATAGCAAAGACTAAAGGAAGGAGAGGTCTTACAGACTTCAAGACTGATGCCAAGGAAGAGTCTGAGGCAGGGAGATTCAGTACTCCTGCACTGAGGTAAGCCTAACAAGGAGTTTTGCTAACAGGCAGTTCCTCACTGGTCTGACCAATCCTTTGACATAACAAATGCTAACAAACTGAAAAAAACCCACAAGTATTTTCCTATTAAAGCTCAGTTCCTTACCTGATTATGAAGACACAGCCCATAAGACTCTCTTGTATCTCAGTAATAGAGACAACTTGGCAGAATTGGGAGCTTTAATAAGAGGCATCATCTCCTCAGCCTTCAGAAACTTATGAGTAACACTAAAGGGCTTCATGAAGTGTGGTCTTTCATTTAAATGGCAGATGTATTTTGAAGGGAGGCTTTTTTTTAATTTTTACCACTTGGGTGGTTTATGTACTGGCAGTCATGCATGTGTGTAAATAAAACTTCTGCTTCTTTTCTCAAAAAAGGAACTAGCAATTGTTTATAGGCTGTAAGGGAGAGAAATGCTCATCTGAGAATACAACTGAAGTGTAAATCAGATGCCAAGCAGCAATTAGAATAGTGTGTAACAGTTTGAGGAGAACAGCTCTTGTAGGCAATACCAAAAAATGTACACATTTTGAATGTCTAGATGTAGCTTTATTTAATGTTTCTGCTCTTTTTCTTCTATTTTAAACTAGGGAGCAAAGAGGTGAATACATTTCAGGGAAAGGATGTTTTATTTTCCTGAACAAAAGAGTTTTTAGTTTGGAGAAAAAAGTTTTGAATAGTTGTTGTTATATCTAATAATATAAAAAGAGCTAAACAGATCCTCCTTTTTTACTGTTTTTAACATTCACAAGCAGAAAGCTGCCAGTGAAAAGATGATCAATGTATTTACACTGGATATGCAAATGTAGGGTTAATCTCTGCAATATTTCTTTGTGGAAAGATCACACAGGGAAATTGCTACTGATATATGACTAAAAATCTATGCCACAGCACAAGATTATGTATTTTGACACATTTTTCATCACATTCTGAAATAGCCTGGATATAGGAGACCACAGGCCTTAGTATTGTCATGCTTGGACATTGCAGTTACCATATCCCATAACATGTTCTTTCAAAGAATAGAGCAATAAAATCATCTTTCCTACCATCTACATGAGTACATATACCTCCCTTCTTGCAAACATTTGTTTTCCCTTTTGTGTTATTGTTTCTGACTTTAATTATTTAAGCCTTGCAAAGCAGCGTGCTGAAAATGGACAGTGCTGTACACTTCTGTTATTCTGTCTGTATCCCATCAGCTGAAATTGATCCAAGTATCCCTATACTCAGAAAATGGTGTCCTGAGAAAGATGCCAAAGCATTACTAAAAAGTAAAAAGTCTGAAAGCTCTAGAAAGCCCACATCTCACACAGACTAGCTTATTGTCATTTTTACATCAGGAATTGCAAGATTTTGTGTACCTAAACCCATGTTCTCCATTTCATTGTAACAGGTTCCACTGATATTTTGAACCGATGATAGGAGAAGGAATAAATTTAAACCTGAAATACACATATCTGTGAATATTTTCAAGTCAAATCTTTCTCGCTTTCCTATTCAGATTTGCTCGTTTGGCCTTTAGCAACAATTCTAAAAATACTTCTATCCCAGTGTAAAAGAACCACATTGCTATTGGTTCTGATTCCAGCACTCCATTTTAGAAAATAGGGTTTCTTCTTAACATAACTGTGCATGTAATCACAGAATTACAGAATGTGTGGAGTTGGAGGGGACCCACAAGGACCATTGAGTCCAACTCCTGGCCCGGCACAGGAACATATCCAAGAATCACACCATGTGCCTGAGAGCATTGTCCAAATGCTTCTTGAACTCTGTCAGTCTTGGTGCTGCAACCACTTCTTTGCGGAGCCTGTTCCAGTGCCCAACCACCCTCTGAGTGAAGAACCTTTTTTTAACATCCAAACTAAACCTCCTCTGACACAACTTCAGGCCATTCCCTCTGGTTCTGTCACTGGTCACCGCAGAAAAGAGATCAGTACCTGTCCCTTCTCTTCCCCTCACAGGGAAGTTGTAACTGCAATGAGGTCTCCCCTCAGTCTCCTCTTCTCCAGGCTGAACACACCAAGTG
>JAWWTY010000088.1:4767512-4788439 GCA_035222235.1 Margarornis squamiger
TCCCAAGTTCCAGAACCCTCCATCCCGACCCTTTATAAGTCCCATGCGCCCCTCAATAAACGTCCATTCCTGCTTCACCCCTAATGGGAGTGGTCCATCTCCTTTTTCCCTACCTGTAACGCAACACACCATGAATCCCCTTTTCTATGTAGTATATGGACAGTTAACTGTATCCTTCTCTTCTGTGTTCTGAGTGAAAGAAAATCACAGTTCTGCACTGGGTGTATGTAATGATGTATAAGACTTTGTCTTAGTTCAGGGGAGAACTAAGATATCTATGTTGGCCAAGAAAGATAGAAAAAGAAAGGCCTTCTTCCCCCAAGAAGATGAGCCAAAAAGAAAAAAAAGAAATAAACCCTCTACTTTAAATTTAGAAAACAGAACTTTAATTAGAAAAAAATACATAGGAAAAGGATAACAGTTCTCAACCAACAATATATATTCATATATGTATGTCCAGAAAGGACCAAATGAAACCATTTTGTAATAAACCCTTTAAAAGAAAGGAAGACAAAAGTTAATGTCCTCTGCTATCCTAAAATAGGATGCAAATATACTTACGGACAGCAGGTGGCAATGTCGCGCCTCGGCCAGTTGGCCTCTCTCTCAGGCGAGATGGCAGGGCACAGCCACTGGATCAGTTCCTGTGGGATCGATTGCAAAAGCAGCACAAACCCCGTCTCCGTAGTGCAGAAAACAGGTGTACTCTCTTCCTCACGGCAGCTTCTGCAGCCTCAGGGCCCCCACAGGTGAACAGTCGAGTTAGAGAGGAAGAGACATAGTCCCAGTTTCTCCAGTGATGTTGAATCCAGTGTGCTCCCATCCTAGCTCACTCCGCTGAGACACTGAGCCTCCTGAGTCTGCACAGAAAAAGCAGAAACCCTGCCTTCTTCCCCCACCTGAGACATCTTCCCTCCCCCTCCCGACCTGGGGAGAGACCAGAACAAAAGGCTTCAGGCTAAGTCATTACATCAGGATATGAATATTCATCATGTCCTTTGTTAACCATCTTTACAGAACTCAGGCATTGGCTCCAAGCTTTTTGAGAGGAATTCCAACGAAGTGCTGAAACTATAACAGACTTCTACATTCATTGCCATTTAATTTCTCATGCCTCCCAAATGCTCTTTTAAGCCAAATATTGCATATGGTTGTCTTCCCCTAAAACTGCAAGTTTTATCCTGTTACAATACAAATGTCTCAGACTCTGCTTCATTCTTTTGCTCCTACACTAGTTGCTATAGAAGTCACATTTAATTTGCATTCAAGGTTAAGTGATCAGCCACATAATCTTCTTTTCAGTCTTTCAATAGTTATAAGATAGGCCTGACTGACTGCATGCCTGAGAATAATCTGTGCTGGAGGTCAAGAAAATCGGATTGTATGTGGTTGCTATGAAAAATCTCTTATAATGAAAAGGACCGGGGTGGGAGGGGGATGGGGGGAGAGGTCATAACAGCTCAATTTCCCAGAGCTCATCTGTTTGGATGAATGGATTCTTCAGGTTAGGATTTGCTCAGATATTTGAATTATCTGAATTCTTTTTATTCTAAATATATTTTAATGTCATGAGAAAAGTGAACCTATATTTTTCTGTCCTTGTTTTGGTGTTTATGGAAGGAGAATTATCCTAATAAACTACATATAATATAGCTGCTACTCAGTTTCCGCAGACACATCTTTTGCAATCTTTTTTTTTTTTTTTGGCTGAAAGATAGTTACTGGCAAGAGAAATGTGATGCACCTCTCCAGGTCTTATGCACAAACATGAGGAAAACAGTTTAATAGAAGATCATTAAATTTTCAACATCTGTAATATGGAAAGTTAATCTTTAAAGGCAACTAGTTTGGAAAGGGACCAGCCTGAAACAGCTTTATTCATCTGAATCCTGATCTAAGTGTAACAGGAGGTGACCAAAAGAAGGCCGACAACACTCAGTACAACCTCCGTGAGAAATGTTTCTCTCAGCCATAAGGTATCAAAGCAAACAGAGGATTTTTTTTTCCTTAAATGTGGACTGTGGCAACTCTTATAATGTATCTGCCTGAGAATGCTAAGAGAGTTTCTTAGATAAACTTAGTGATGCTAAGATTCTTAGTTATACTTAGTCATACTTAGTCAGACTAAGATGCTCTCTTGCCTGTGTCTTACTCAGTGGATATAAGTTTAGTTCCTTTCAAGGATTGCCATCCTCCAGCCCCTAACCCTGGGTGATTGGTATGGAGGGCACTGATGACATAAATGTTACTTCCTGATTTAAATCAAGAATAGATGAAATTTATTTTATTTCCTTTCTTGTTTAAATCCTTGCAAGTGAGATCAGATATCTTAGAAGGGCAAAGCATTAACTACACAATAGCATGGGGGATTTAAAGATGCAATAGAGATTTTTTGTTCTGTGTGTCTAAAAATAATTTGAGAAATTAATAAGAAAAATAATTGACTGGAGCTGTGCTGAAGGCTTCCAAATGAGAAGGGTTGACTACCCGTGTGTGAAATTAGAATAGCGCAGTCAGTGCAAAACAAACATTTAAGCCTGGCATAAAAAGTTCTCTATTTGAGGCTCATTTGCACCATCCTACTGAATGTCGCTTGCTTATGTCAGTCTGACTCTATGTTCTCACTAGAGGCTTCACCTTCAGCCATGCCCTGATGTAGAAATGGAGGTTCTGCAGCAGAGAAACTTCCTGTAGACACAGGATGATGACACAGGAAGAGATCAGGGCCGTAAAAATCTCACAAACTGTACTTGTGGACAGCTTGTTCTGTGTCATTTTACAATAGGTCCTGGAGAGTTTAAGCAATAAAATAACTCCATGTAATAACCTACCTTCCAGAGACACAAATTTGTGGGGAGAATGTCTCAGCCACCACTTCTCTTTGCTTCAGCAGGTGATGGCAGAAACCATTTCTTTTATTAAACTCTCTGAAAACAGAAGCTGTAAGTTACTCTGACTAAAAGCCACACTATGGTGCCTCTTACTGTGGCTTTTGACCTCTAATGGGTCTTTGGAAAAGCTGTGGGAAGTTTTCACATTTACCAGATCTAGCTGTTGATCTTAGCAGCTGCACTGCTTCATTTTTGCACCAGTAAACAGGCTCTGCAGAAGAAACATAGCACAAGTCATCAGGGCTGGACTATTTTCACCACTTGGTTTTCAGCTGTGAGCCTAAAAATACCAATATGTATGCAATTTCTGTTTAGTTTAGCTCTTTTAATCTTTCATTCCTTTCTCTTTCTGCAGCTGCAGGAAAGATAATCTGAGTAGAAACATTAATAATAAGCAGGCAGGACTCTAACAGGAATTGATCTCTGTAAACATGCAGGAAAACCACAATGTATTAGCTGTGTGAGTCTCTGCATGGAGGATTATTTTATACAGAACTTCTGGAATACTCTCCTATTTTCCTCTTGTGTGTCTGTCTTAATTTTTTCTCTTTCTTTTTGGATTGAAGTCAGTAAACTGTCTTAACACTTTATTGGTGAAGTTAATTTTCTTCTAAATTAATAAATAAAAATAACAAGTGTGTATTAGTTGCAAATGAAAGAAGAATGCAAATGTCTTGAAATTATCAAAAAGCTCTTAAATGCACTCTTAAATCTCCTGAGAGTGGCTGGTACTTTATCACAAATACCTTCTGCATATTGGACAGTTGTATAAAACATCTGGAGATGTGTCAGTTTTGAAATATCCTTACCTGCACAACAAACATGGGCTCAGATGTAGTCTGGTGTGTATGAAATTCTCCAGTATTTTCAATAACAGAGAAACCTCCAATAACACTCAACTATAAAAGGCTTAAAATTTGTATATTTATGCGTGTCTTTCAATTCCAAACAGATTTACATACTTGTCAAAAATGTCCTGTATTACTCAGCCACCTTTAACTGGTACCAATAGACATGTAGAGTGCAGAGGTTTTTCCATTACTTTTTCATTGCAGTCTGCATGGAGTGTCTTAATGTCCAGCATAACACCTTTCATATTGCTTCTTGTGAAATGACAGACTTGATTCTTGTTTATTTTACTGGGGGTTTTTTAGCCTGAGTTCCCAGGATTCTCTAATATAAGACACATTCTTCTTTCACTGGTGTAAAGAACCATTTTTGCTGATGTCTGCTGATGCTTGACCCTTGGTAAAGTTATTCTGGTGAGTACGATGTTCAAATGTTTGTTCTGCTTGCAAACCTCTTCATTCCTGACCTGAGTCACAGCGGCTCTGTCACAACTTCAGTTCACTTGCTCTTTTCTGTTTAAAACATTTAGAGATGCAGAATGTACTTCCCCTACCCCTCCCCTCCCCTCCCGTCCTCTCCCCTCCCCTCCCCTCCCCTCCTTTCTCCAGTTACACTCCTCATAGGTTTCTTAGTGAAATCCCTTTAAAACTCCTTCCTTCTTCAAAATGTATTCAAGATATATGAGCATTTTTGAATAAGCAGATGAGATTTTTTTTAACTTCCAAAAGATAGTGGGAGCCATTAAGTTAAGAAGATACTGTGAGACTGGATTTTACAGTAAATAATTTCTGTAGTACTTGATGCATTGACAGAGAACTTAGGAAGCAAGTTTTCCAATTTGTCTAGGATAAGTTTTCATGACCTTTAGTCTAGAGCATGCCAGAAGTTGTTGATTTATTACCATAATATGTCTAAATTAGTTTTTAAATTATTATTTCTGGAAGTTATAAGGAAAACCTATTTTATGTATGCTCTTTAAATAGCTTAATATTTCTAGATACTGGGTCTGTTGCAACAGCACAACCAGTATGCAGAAAAGCAATGTGTTTGAACGACTAAATTTTGTTGAAGTATATAGAAAAAATGTGTTCATATTAAATAACTTAAGGTTTTGTGGGTTTGGGTTTTTTCTTTTATCTTTTAAGGGCTACAGTAGGCTCTCAGATCAACATACTAATTTTTTATATGAGGACTGATGGCAATCAGAAGAGATCATATTAAACTATCTGCTTTTCATGCTACCATTACTTCCCCAAATTGCTCATCTGCGGAATCATAAATAGATGTTATACATAACAAGAGCAGGTGGCTAATTAAAAAAATACTATAGAAGATGTTAGGGAGCTATGCAAATCAGTGCTAATTTTTTTTTGCCTGATGTCAAATAAATGCATAATTTTATTGGTAAATTTTTGTTTGTATTTAGCAGTATCATTCAGTAAAATTAAAAGCAGGTTTATGGCCTTTGAACAATGGATTTTCAAAAATAACTTCTGCTATATGGATTTTAATCTCAGTATAAGATTGCATGGCTTAACTAGGCCTTAACAGCAATCTCTCCTATGTATTTTGGTAAGAGATTGCAGGAATTATGCTCAATATTTCCCCACAATCTCAGTAGTCACAATGAGTGGTATACTGGCCATGTTTTGGATGTGTAGGGCAATTACCAGCAAAATGTTATCAACCAGCAATACTGCTGATTTTCACTTGTATCTAGTGATGCATATGTAAACAATTATTTTGGTCATGAATAATTTTAGAAATATCTAATATCCCTTAAAGAATAAATATCCTTTTTTTTTTTTTTTTTTTTTTTTTTTTTTTTTTTTTTGCATAGGATGGGAATTCTGGGGAATGCAAGACCCCTTGAAGGCTAAAAAAGATCACTTTCTTCACCCCTATTTATGCGCCATGTATTCATGACAGCTCCTCTCTGGCATACTGTTATCCTCCTTGCCTCGTGCAAAGTCATTTTGGCCTGTCTTCTTTTTAGCTCTGGTTTGTCTTTCTTTCTTTCACCTGTTCATCTTCTCCTTCATGCCCCCAAGCTCACTATTTTCTTAATAAACTCTGCTAAAATAGTTCTGTTTTCCTGAATTTTGTCACACACCCCCTGTTACCCCCTCCTGCTTCTTGTTACAGTAGATTTAATACAAGACCTGAGAGAACTTGGCCTCAGTGGAATCCCTTTAAATGATCAATACCTGATTATAACACCTGAATGTTAAAAATAACTTCTCCTGAGATGTTAATGGTGCTGGGGTATTTTTTTTTTTTTTTAAAGAACAACCTCTCTAATGAAAATTTTATGCTGTATTTTGTATTCTGGCACTCTCTGGAAGAAAATTCTCACATTGTACATTTATAGCTCCACACCTGTAAAAACAATGAATTGTTTCCTTCATTCTACCCTCTTCCAGAAGCTCTTGTTCCAGCTGCATTGTATGGACATTTTACTGGATCCTTACACTCATATGGACTGCTCATTTTAAATAAAATAATTCCTTGGATGAATGAGGTAAGTTTTAGCAATAATAAAGATGACATTTACTGCAGACTCTAAAGCAGAGGACTGTGGCACAGATTCTCTCTCCTCTGTCTTTTTGCTTTCAACCCAGATCTCCAGCTGGCTAGAGGGACTTTTGGACTCTGAGCTTTATTCTCCCACTGTCAAATGATCTTTAAGTTCTGTGCATGCATGTTGCAGGAAAAGTAGTGCAAAATAACTCAGCATAAAATCCTTTGGACGGAAAATGTGATACTTGCTTATGAAATCTTTAAGCAAGTTGATTTTATGTATTCACACTTTTCTCGCATAGTCTTCATGCACTCACTCTTTTACTCTCTCTCTCTCTCTCAAACACACACCGACCCCCCCCCCCCTCCCACACACATACTTGTAAACACCAAGATGTATGTGTCCAAAGGGACACCCAGGTGTTTCCATCCATACTTACTGCATTCATACATCAATTTCAGTATTTCTGTTAAAAATTTACAGCATCAAATGGTGAAGTATTTGGCAAAACAAAAAAAGAAGTCTGGAAAACTTTTCTTAATTGTCTTTCTACTCTATGTCTTAAAAATAGGTAAAAAAAAGTAATTCACCTGCATTTTAACGTAACATATATCTCTGCTATAGACTGAAGTGACTATCACTTTATTAGAAAAGAAGGTTAGGTGACAGCAAACATTCTCTTGTTGATACAACTCATCAGTAATTTTGAGTATGTGATTATATTAAAAGACAGCAGTATCAAATATCGGAGAGAATTAATCTGCTAAAAAAACTTGGGGTATCATGGTAACTATTATTTCCAGAATTCACAAGTTACAATTGGATTTAAAAAGTTATCTATCACTAATTATGGAAAATATATTGTTTAGGCTATTGAGATAAACTCCAGGAAGTCAATTGTTTTACTTTTTAACTCAATCCTGATGAAAATCTTCTGTCTATATGCTTAACAGTCTATATGTTTAAGACTAAAAAGAAACTTTTTACCTGTACCTGTATTAAAAGACCAAAAACTTTGTAACATTTAACAATTTAAGGCTTATATATAGATTATTAACTAGAAATGGCTCCTATAGGTCCATTTCTGACTTGTTAAGTGTGCAAAAAATACTGCTTTCTTCTACTCATTATTTAAATTCCCCAAAGTGCTATAATCGAAGGAATGAATACAATATATTAATGTTAGTGAGTTTATTTTGCAGAAGTTTGTAAATGTTAAAGTGCTGATCTATTTAAATATATATGTAGCTCCAGAGGTAAACACATTCATACATAGCAAGCAATTTCTGTATTCTAGGATTGTATCTAATAACAGTATTGCCAAATGCAAAGTGTAGGACCAGCTTTCTCATCTTCATGTTGGTGATGTGAAAATCAAACCTGGCACATTTGTACTTCATGTAGAAGTATTGCATATTCAGCAATATTTCATGAAGCAGACATGCAGCTTCAATAAAAATCACTGGAAGTTCTATTGATTTCAAAGTTCAGGATGGGTCCCAGTACTCTTGTGGCTTAAGATCTTCATTTTATTAGAAAGAAAATGTTTTGATGTTCAACTCAATAAAAGTCATAGACTTTATGTATGTGAATAATACCTAAATTATTAAACTCCCATCTGTCAGGTGTCAGAAGAAAGCCTAATATTAAAATATCATGGAATTCCTCTTATATAACTATAATAGCTAATATTGGCTGGATCATTTCAAAATGGATCCCCTTCAGGGCTTCTCTTCTGCAAGGACTGATGGTTGGTAGCCAGATGAAACAGTTCTGGTGTCACTGCCATTCCAGCCTGGTATTAAATCCAGCAGAATCTCTAGAAGAATGAAGGCAAACCTACAGTGATGGATGGAGATTATGATGCATTTATCTAGAAAGGTGAATGAATAACTTCTGTGCGAGAGATAAAAGATAAACCAGTTCTATCTATCAGAAAAAACACCTTGTTCAAGCTGGGGATCTCTCAGTATTGAAAGGTCATGGAAAAGGGCAGGAATTCTCTTTTAACATAAAGAAAAGAGAGGAAAAAATGCTTTAGGATTACCAGGCTTTCCAGAACTCTTGCACTGAACGTCTTCACTACTTCCTTAAATAAATAAAAAGGGCATTGCACGTGCCATAAAACTGCTGTACACTGTACAGGAAAATCTTCTAAATTAAAAAATATTGTCCCTCCCTCTTTTCCTGGAATCTTTACTTCCCTACTTGCAAATTAGTTTCTGGATTGTGTAGTGTTCGCCCCTGCTACTCAAGCATTGTTATGACAGATTTCTATAGAGCGAACAGAACAGTAAATTAGTTATGATTTGGGGCACTAATAGTTTAATGGGGAAATGGAGATACAAAATCAAAGCAAGTACTCAATTTCATTTGATCTAAATGGACTAACTCTCGCATCCCTTCTCTTCCCCTTGGTATATATGACTATATAGTCAGCAAAGATCTCTTACTTGCCATTTGAGTCGCAATTAATTCGGCAATCCAAAATTTTCACAGGAAAGAATCCAGCATTGTCACCTGTTTAAAGCTAGTATGTCCCAAAGCTTTACTTACATTTACTAAAATATAATTACTATAATGGGGTGCAAAAGCAATAAACTTCCACAGAAATATCTTGGTTTGCTATCATTTTTTTAACTGAGAGGAATTAATTTAAAGATAGCATGCAGCAGGGGGATGAAAACTATTCCTGACAAATGCAGAAAATATTTTTTTCCATTTTAGGTATGTGGCAAATTAGTGTACCAGCTTTTTTTTAGGTAACAATAAGGACTGAGTAATTTATATGCTGAGGAAACCCACTCAATTTTCAATAGTGACCTGGGTTTTTAAAGCCATGTAATAATACTGAGATTAATGTAATTATACCATTATGAGTTACTTTGTAATTGAACATTTAAATACTGTGGACTTGCATTAGCACAAAATTATTGTTTAATGGTAGGATCATAATTGAAAGTGTGATTTGATATAATGACTTTGTAAAGATAAATTGTAGTTTTTAAAGAAAGTGTCATTTTTGAAAGTATAGCTCCTCTAACTCTCTTCGAAGAAGGGTCACTGGCAGCTGTAACTAGTTAATATGGCCTAACCTGTGACACAGACCATGGTACTTAACAGATAGATATTTGTAACCAGACCTTTATAATTGCTTGTGCACTCAAAGCGCAAAAAGCCAACCATATCCTGGACTACATAGAAAGCAGTGTGTCCAGCAGGTTGGAGGAAGTAGTTCTGCCTCTCTAATGTGCTCTTGTGAGATGCACCTGGAATGCTGCATCCAGCTCTGGGCCTTCAATGTAAGAACGACATGGAACAAGTTCAGAGGAGGACCACAAAGATGCTCAGAGTGCTGGGGCATCTCACCTATGAAGGCAGGCTGACAGAGCTGGGACTAATCAGCCTGGAAAAGAGAAGGCTCTGGGGATGCATATTTACAGCCTTTCAGTACCTTGAGTGTGCCCAGAAGAAAGGTGGAGAAGGACTTTTTACTGTAGAGAGCAGGCCAAGGACAAATAAAAAAACCAAGGACAAATGGATTTAAACTGAAAGACAGTAAGTTTAGATATTAGGAAGAAATTCTTTACTGTGAGGGTGGTGAGACACTGAAACAATTTCTCTAGAGAAGTCGTAGATATCCCATCCCTAGGAAAGTTCAAGGCCAGATTGGATGGGGCTTTGATCAACCTGGTCTAGTGAGAGGTGTCCCAGTCCATGGCAGAGAGGTTGAAATGAGATTATCTATAAGTCCCTTCCAACTCAAAGCATTCTGTGGTCTAGTGACTTGCTATATTGACTTCTTGTCTTCATTAGTTGACAGTTGCATATCTTAAACAAAAGCCCAAATATTGTGAAATGCCATGGTGTTTCTTGATATTTTATTTTAGGCATGAGGCTTAAGAGAAACATTGTTTCCAAGCTTTTAAATATCTGAACTCCATGGGCCCCTCTCCTGAAGGCAGAACGAGCATTTGTACCTTCTCTGTAAGTGGTACTGCTGGTCTAAGCACAAATATGTTGTGTCATCAAATATTCTGTTTATGCTGTATTATCAAGTGCTAAATGTGTCTTGAAATGAAAATTCAATCTAGCATTTATGTAAAAATAGTCTAAGTTCCAAGTTGAGCAATTCTTTGTTTTATTCAGAATTTTTTGTCTGTTTTTTGCATAAGATGAACAACAACCTTAGCAAAAATCCTGTAGAGCACTGGTTCATGGTGTCTGCTTACTCTCTAAGGTATTGCAAATGTTTCTGACAATGTTGTAGTGGTGACTGTGACCTTTTGATGTGAACAGATGGGAGAAAGAACAAGTGAGCATAATTAAAACTTAAATGTTGAAAGTTTTATCTTGCAGTCTGTGCTCAAAATGACTTCCCTTTGTAGTGGGAGTACAGCTTGAATAAACACTACACTAAAGGCTTCTGTAAAATCAAAAATTTTGCCTTTGTTCTGTCATGCTTCAATGAGGTGACCAGGCCTGCTTTAGAAAGAGAAATTACTAATCATCAATATTCTTCCATACTGCTTCTTCCAGTAATGACCCAGGAAACAAACTATCTGCTCACAGTGTTGTCCTGCCTAAACACTGCAAGGCATGAATGATCAGGTTGCTATAGCATCAGAGGCAATTAAGGGGATAGAGGTGACTAACACCTGATTCAGTTTTAAAATTGTTGTGACACACTGGAGATTGCTCTAACTTTATTCTTCAGATATAAATTGGAAAGAGTGTTTTTCTATTTAGTCCACTATCCTATGATGATGACTCAGATAAATATAAAAATATAAAGTTAATTTTCTAGTGATCTGGTAGAATAAAGCTCTACCTCTATATTTTTCATATTTTATGGAATAAAAAGTCCCCCCCAAAAAACAACAAACTTTTAATCCTATGTTTCATCTGTTTTGCCACAAGAAGTCTATTTCGATTTCAGTTATAGATTTTTCTTTCCTGCCATTGATACAAACAGCATTTAATTTAAAAGGTTTCACCTATAACCTTCAACACTGCTGTACTTTTGTGCTTTAGAAAATAAGTTGTACTATGGGATAATGTCCAATAATTTCAACAAAATAGGCTTATTACCTAAAATCTAAATGTGACATATTTTTATGGCACATTCAGAACATGAGTTCTAAGTGAGTTTCAGGGCTGATTTTATTACCTGACTTACAGAAAAGTGTGTGATCACCTTCATTCATTGTGCATGCAGTTAAGACTGGTCACTCCTTTCAAAATCAAAGTTGTGTGGTGTTAGAGACTGCTCTCTCTCAGAACATGTTATGGTTGAGCTAAATAAGAATTTTATAAGTATCCAGGCCTGAATACAATGAATATTAGTATTGGCTTTAATTTATCTCTCTATCCACAAAATTGGAAGGTTTAAAAAAGGAAAAACACCACCTTTTGTGTTAGTTATGAAATATGAGTCTGCATAAAGCAGATATATATACACAAATAAATTCTTCCCCAACAAGAAGAGGACACCAAAATCTTTTCTTGGAAACATGGCAAGGAATAGTACATATTTACATGGTGCTTTTCTGTTTTATTTCTTACACCACAAGTATAAAATATCCACAGGGCCTTCATTCATAGGCCTTTCATAAAGACATCCTTGTCAGATCCAATGGCAGTTGGAGAACAGCTTTCCCAAAGTCACCCCTATGTGTTAGGACAGAATCTCTGTATTCCTCCCAGGTTGCCTCTCACTGCCTTCACCTTCTGTATATTCTCATTGACATTTTTGTTTTGCACTGATCTCCTTGTTCATCCACACGGGCCTCCTAGTCTTTTTGCCTCACTTCCTTGCTCATCAGGATGGTCTGCTCTGGAGCTTGGAAGAGATGATCCTTGAATAACAACCAGCTCTCTTGGACCCCTCTCTGCTTCAGGTCCTTATCCTATGGGACTCTTTTGAGCATATTCATGAAGAAGCCAAAGTCTGCTTGTGCCTGGCTGTGGTGTGTCTCCAGCAGATATCCGGGTGCCTGAAGCCCTCCGGTGAGCACCAGGACTGGAGAATGCAGTTTCCAGCTGTTTGCAGAAGGCCTCATCCACATGGCTGAGGAGGCTGGGACAATAGGTTTGTTCAGCCTGAAGGACAGAGTCTTACAGGGAGTCTGAATTGCTGTGTCCAGCTGTTGAATGGGAAGGTGTAGAGAAGCTGGTGTCAGGATGTCCCTGAAGATACATGATGAAGCAAGCAGCAGCAACAAACACAAGGGGGAACATGAGAAATTCCAATTAGCTGTAAGGGAACACTTTTTCATTGAGACCATACCTAAGCACTGAAACATTGTCCAGAGAAACAATGAAATATTCAGTTCTGAAGATTTTTCAAGACCTGACAGGACAATGTCCTTAGCAAGCTGATCTGCGTGAACCTACTTTAAGGAGAGCATTGGACCAGGTGACCTTCAGCAGCCTCTTTCAGCATAAATTACTCTATAGATCCTGTCTTGCTAATGCAAACTGAAATGAAAACTTTTCATCAGTCTTGAAGGACTGCTCCCAACCCACTCAGTAGTCCAAACTGTCTCAAAAGTTTCAGTGGATCTGAAGATCTAAATCAGACAAATGGAGCCCTGTCACCACCTATTGGCATGCCTTCTTGTAGATCTTGATAAATATTTGAACATAATTTTAAATTACTGTGAAGAATAAGTGCAATAAGAAAGGCTGAAATATCAGGCAACTGTACACATAACATGCAGTCATGTCCTTCTCTGCTAGGGATGAAAATACTTTCTTGCCAGGCACACAGTATGCCTGATTAAGGCCATGACAGCAAACTTTACAAGCGTAGGTGGAATAGACTTATGGTGTGTATAATATGTATATGTGTATAAATATTTGTATAAATATTGGAAACCAATCCTTTATAGGTGGATATCAAACAAACACACTGCACTCAATGTTCTCAGACCATGCAATAAGTTGAAGTTTTTGACAGACTATACAAAAGGTACCCGGCACTTAGATGGTCAGGTTTAGATTAATTACAGTCAGAAATAAGAAAGGTGTTTTCTGTGCTAAAACTTCAATCTTAACATCAGAAAACCCCCAATACTTTCATGTTTATTAATGTGTGGCTTCCTTTTCACAAAATTTTACTTTCTGGTGTTATTCAAATGACCTGTGCTGTATCTCAGACTTTCTGAGGCTTAATTGCTTTTGGCTATATTTTTGCTCTATTTTAGTTTGAAGTTTACAGCTTATTTAAAATAGCCTGGCTATATTTTTTTTGTTATGTTTGTGATATTTATTTTAAATCAGAACAGTTGCTTGCTTTTCTCATGGTGCTGTGAGCTGAATAAGTAGTATTCAGTAATAAGTGATGTCTGTGTAGCTAAACAAGTGAAGGCACCAAACTTCGTATTACAACTGAAAAAGAATTAAACAAGACCACTAACAAACTAGTAATACATTTTTTTTTAATATCCTGTCCTTTAATTTCTTTGCAGATTCTTATTTCCCACCCTCCTAAAAGATTCCATAAGAGCTTGTCTTCTGAGGTTTATGTAATATAAAACTAACTTGCTTACAGGTTTTTATGGACTTTGAAAATATTAGATTTCTTTAATTCATATTTAAAGGAAAACAGGTGATTTGGGAAATTCGACAGTTATTACTAGCAGATAGGGGACACATCAGAGGAAATCATCTACAGATGCCATTAAAAATAATAAAGCTAATGACATGATCAGGAAAGCTGATCAAATGCTGATGTGCCTCAGAGGGAAATAAATAAAGCTAAAAGCACTCATGAGAATAGTTCAACCAAATTAAGTATCTTGCTGTAGTTACAGATGCTCCCAAAAAGTCTGTCTCCACTGAATGGAAGGTACTTAGTCAGTCTGGAGTGTGATTAGGGGTTTGGAGATCATTAGAGTACCTAAAACCACAACAGAATCCTTAATCATTAGCTTCCAACCCATATTTATAGAGAATTTAACGTATTCTTTGGAAACTGACCCATCTTTCTTGCTTATTATTATGACATTAAATACACTGTGTGGAAAAAAATCTCTTTTCGTAAATCACTTATGTACTGTGGCTATATGATATCATCCATGATAATGTCATATCATCTTTATAAAATAGAAAGTTCAGCTACTTGAGAAAGCAGCATGGATACATCTGACTTTTTCAGTAAAACGGTCTTCTAAGAAACCTCTGTAAAATGGTTAAATCATAAATGCAAGTCAATGATTTAATGCCTGCAAAACACTCACTGTATTTTAAATGATCCCTGGAAAACAGTGTCAATGTAGGCTTGGTTTGGTTTTGGGGTGGGGTTTTTTTTCAGTCACTTTTTGAAAATGAAATATTTATCTTGTAATATTGTTGCCTGAGCTTGTATGCTGACATGCTGATTAGCTGCCTTGTTATTTCAGCTGTGGGGCTTGAGCATCCTCTCACCTTGTGAAGAAAAACCAGCAGTCAGTTTGGAGGGCAGAGGAGAGGCAGCTTTTCTCTGTGGCACTCCACCAGTGCCCTGTGCTCAGGAGGTGATGAATGCATGTGCTATTCCTAAGGTGCCTGGTAGGACCCCGACCAGCACTGCAAGAAAGGCTTCTAGGATTTCTTAATTTCAGAGATGCTTCTTGTCGATTTTAAGAAAGAAAAACAGCCCCTGGGAAGGTATGTCATAGTACCAAAAGGTACCATGCTATCTTTTGCTTGACTTGCTGTTCCTATCCTCCTAAACATAAACAGAAGGGAAAGCTGCTGGGCTTAGCATGGAAGCTGTTCACCTGTGACAGTCGGTGGATAGCAAGGAAGATCATATTTTTTTATGGGTAAACTACTAATTTATTTCCCTAGAACTACTAATAAAGTTTAATTAGAAAAAGCCTCCTGGCAAAATTTTGGCAAGATATAGACAGGAGGTCAACAGATGTCATACTTGTCATGTCTAAGCACAGTACATCTATCTGATCCTTTCTCGTCCCGCGCCTGTTTCCGAATTCACGGACCCGGGACAGAACTCGGCTTTGCTGTGAGATGCGGCGCCCTCCCGAGCGCTCCCGGCCGCCGCCTGCCGCCGCCTCTCCCCGCACCGGGGCACCCCGGAGCAGTCCCGCCATGAGGGGCGGGCACGGCCCCGCCCCGCCCCGGCCCCCCCGGCCCCCGCCGCGCCTCGGCGGCGCCGGTAAAGCCTTAAAAGGGCTCGGCGGAGCGGCGGGGGGCGAGCGGTGAGGCTCGGCCGAGCCGCGGGCATGGGGCAGAGGCGGCTGAGCCCGGGGCGAGCGGAGCGGGGCGGCACCGCCGAGGGCTCGGCGGGCGGCGGCCGAGGGCGGCTGGCTGAGTCGTGGCGCCGGCTGAGCTCCCGGCGCGGCTCCGCCAAGCGCGCCGGACCCTCGTCGCCCGCGCCGCCGGTGAGTGCCCGCGACCGCGCTCCGCCGTGCGCGCACCCGGCGCCTGCGGGGCCGGCGGGGAATGCTGCCAAGAAACCTGTTGCGCTCTGGGAGAAGGACTCGCCTTTCCCATGCACTGAGCCTGACTTTGTAGTTGTAGCAGGTGCGAGTCTCCGGTTCGGCTTTCTCCGCGTGCCCCGGGGAGCCGCGGCTCCGCTGCCGCCGCCGGGGAGCGCAGCCGGCGTGGCGGGGCGGCAGCTGCTGGAGACTCGGGCGCGCGTTGTGCAACTGAGGGGACAGGGGTAGTAGCAGGCATAAGTGAGGGACTTAAAGGCAGGTGGGCTGAAAGCGTGGTCTTGGGAAACAAGGGTTTTCCTCTTGGGCAGCTATCCTCTTGCAGGTGTATCTGCCTTCAGCCAGCTCGGTGGTATGTGGCAGCAGTCTCTGAGGGGGATAGGCAAACACAGTAAAGGAGATGCATGCCACAGCTGTAGATTACATATCAGGAAAATGAACACCTTGGCCAGACATACACGAAAATTGAGAGAACAAATTGAGCATTCAAGTAGAAAGAGCGCTTGGTGGCAGTCCTTGGTATCAGAACCTTAGTGCTAGGTGGTGAACAAACACACGCAAACACGGATTTTGGATGAACTGCTCACTGTCCAAGGGCAATGTCAGTCCTTGTGTGCTTAGAAACTATGCTGTGTACCTAAAGCAGGCTCTCTGAGGTCTGGAGTGATACGTATTATTCAACAGATCAAATGTAGTGTTCCGGAAATAAACACTGATTTATAAGCTTTTGACCTGGGGGTAAGATGACCACAGGCTGAACATCAACTGGGAAATAACGTAAGGGTGAAGAGACCTACGGTAGAAAGGATGCCATGGCAACAAGAAAGCATCAGAGAAAGTAACAACATTATCTCATGGAGGGGGGAGAGGAGTATTGCATTCATCTGTGCCACGCTGCAGATTAAAATACTATAATTTAGAGTGGGGGGTTTGGGTGTTTTTTTTAGAATACACTAACTTCCCTTTGCAATAGGCACCTTAAATTTACTTCCCAGGTAAGCGTTATATCACCAGAATTCATCAGAAAAATGCACAATGCAGTCGAGGTTTGTTTTTGTTTGACTGTTTGTGGGTTTTCTTGGTGTTGGTTTTTTTGTGTGTGTATGGTTTTTTTGGTGGGCTTTTTGGTTTTTTTTTGGTTGGTTGGTTTTCGTTTTTGGGAGGGTGTTTTTTTTGTTTGTTTTATGGAGTTTGTTGAGTTTCTGTTGTTCTAAAGGAAGTTGTGTTTGTGGTTTACAGCTGAGTTGAATCCTTACTCCAGCCAGCACCCTGAATGAGATTCAGGTTGCAAATGTTTGGCTGGAATTGAAAGCTTGCATTAGTCTTTGATTAACCTTTGCTTTTCCAGAATCTTTTTGAAAGGATGAGCAACTTTTCCCTGTTTTCTTCTTTAAAGCAATGCTATAACGATGTTTTTATGTTAGTGGAGTTGCATTGCATTGAAACCACTACACTCCATAAATTGCAGGACAGATGAGAATGATCTGAATTTTTTACTTTGTTCATTTGGTTCTTCTTGTCAGCTTTTTTTTAAAAAAAAAACAACCAAACAAACAAAAACAAAACCAACCTTTTGTTGTAAGTAGTTATTTGTGTTTTGCTCATTTATACATGATTTATTTTTTTTTAATGAGAGCATAGGATTTTTTAAATCACTTGGAATCATTTTCCAAAATGAAGAAGTGAATGATATTTGAGATGTAAAAGAGCAAACGTTTTTTAGATCACACATGGGGCTTGCTCTAAACAATTGCTAAGTTTAAAGCTATTATCTTTGTTTAGACTGACCCTGGTTACATTTTGAGTAAAGGTATTGCATATGGAAAGAGTAAACACAGTTCTAAATTAAGCTTTAGAAATTAAGCTTTTTTTACTCTTTTCCTCTTTCCATCGTCTGTAACTATGGTAAGGGAAATCTGAGTGGAACCCTCCTGCTCAAACTGATGAAAGTTTTGCTATTGAAAACAGCACATCACTTTTTCAATCACACTAAATTTCTGCCATGAAGAGGAATGTCTTTGTCTTTTCTACTAATATTTTGAGTGTCATTTGTATTTATGGCCTCTAAATTATGTGAATTTTTCAACCCATTTTAAGCAAGGGCTGCACAGTGTTCTAGTTAAGTAAAAATGGCTATAAGTGGATGCTCTGCTGTACAGTTTCTCATCACACAACTCTTTTTTCTTCAAAGAATATAAGTTTTTCTTATTGCTTTTGCACTGAAATTTACCCCAGGATATTTACAGTAGCTCAGATACAAAATGACAAGTGAGAAATGTTTGAACACATGAAAGCAAACTTTTTTATTTTGCCATGGCATCAGTGAAATTACAGCTGTGAACCAGGTCATTGATCCTGTTCTGTAGACTGAAAATCAGATGGGCCAAGTACAAAAGATTGACACAGAGAAATCAGCTCCTTTATGGCAGAACTGAGCTATGTGTATGTGATTGAGTTACAGTATATATATAGTTTTAATCTATGTAGTGAAGAGCTCTATTTCAGAGTGACTTATCACAGAGCAGACTGGGGGGCCTTGAGCAAAACTGAGCTTGACCTCTGAGTTTCACATTTGTGAATTTAAGAAATCAGCTATAATTTTCTCTTTCTCACTTATTGTGGCAAAAGCATATTTGCCAGGAGGCTGGCAAGCCTGGTGAGGAGATTGTTAAACTAGGGAGAGAGATTACATCCCTGAGTTCCATGAGAAAATGGTGCGGCAAGGACACAAAGTACAAGTACAGGGTGGAGGGAACAAAGCTTGGGAATATTAAAACAAGACAAAAAGACACCCAGCGCCAGTCCATCTGCATACTGCCTGAGAGTTGAGAAAGTGGGACAAAAACTCAGTTTGTGGTCAGAGCTGCAGAATTGCTGGGATAGCTGTGATGTGATGGGGCAGTGAGTGATGGAGATGATGAGCCCTTTGATAGAGGCAAGCAGGGAAGAGGAGCAATGGGGCTGCCCTCCATTTGAAAGAGCAGCTCAGATGTGTGGGGCTCAAGTCTGAGTAGAGTTTGTGGATCAGGGTCAGAGGAGAGTTTGCCAAGTGTGACTCTTTGCTGGGATGTGTTACAGACCACTAACCAGGGTAAGGAAGCAAATTGAGTTTTTCTGAACAATCTGAGAAAAGCTCTGTGTCACAGACCCCCATCCTCACTTGGAAATTTTACACATCAGAGCACCAGCCATCCAGGAGATTGCTGAAGGTTGTCAAGGAAAACTTTTTGTTAATGTATGGTACTCCAGTCCTTGAGCAGCACACTGACCTGTGGTGGTGGTGCATCCTTTCCCTCACTATCCTCCCTGCCACAGAATGCACTATGATCTGAGAAATGATCTAAGGAATGCTGTCCAGAGACAGGCTGACTTGTTTGCTCATTTGAGCTATTATATAATTTTTTGTTTTCAAAGGAAACAACTGTATTTGTCTTTTCTGCTGGCAAACAGAAACAATGTTGTTATAAGGACTTCTTGCTGCAGTTCTAGATGAAGGCAGGGTGATGCAAATGCTGTAATTCTTGGTGATGAGTAGGAGCAGCCTGCAGGCTCCTCTCCTAAAATGAGTCTGTCCTGCAACCAAAGAAAGTTTGTCCTACAACACAACACAGCTTGAAGGCCAAGTCATATGTGCAGTCCAGCACAGCACGGGCCAGGGAGTACTCAGCTTAACATGTCTGTGGATCACTGACTTCTTGATTTGCAGTAGTTTCCCTGTCAGGGTCACTACAGATGAAGAAAGTGTTACAGTGACAGCAGACATAGATAAGGCAGGTCCTTACCACTTTCTTTGTTGTCACTAGCAAGTCTACCAGGCCTCTGTACTCAGTGACTTGGCTGGAGGAGGAGAGAAGCTACCAGCCAGGATTGAAGATCAAGTCAGGGATCGTGCAGGAGTACTCAACACCCCCACATGTTCCCTGGGACCTGTTCAGGCTGCAACCCAAGGTCCTGAGGGGGGTGGCTGATGTACAGGAAGTTTCCATCCACTCTCCAAGGCTGTGAAGATCAGGGAGAACACCAACAACTGGAGAAAGGCATATGTTACACTTTCCTTCAAAAAAGGGCAAAAGCCACCCTGAAGTTCAAATCACAGGTTGGCCAGGTGGCCATCTGTCTGAGATTAAATCAAGGAGTCACACCTCCTAGAGCCCATATCACAAAATCACAGAATATCCTGAGTTGGAAGGGATCCACAAGGATCATCAAGTTCAGCCCCCTCCAAGAGTCACACATGTGCCTGAGAGCATTGTCCTAAAGCTTCTTGAACTCTCTCACACTTGGTACTCCAATCACTTCTTTGCAGAGCCTGTTCCATTGCCCAGCCACCATCTGAATGAAGAATTTCTTTCTAATATCCAACCTAAACCTTCCCTGACACAACTTCGGGCCATTCCCTCTGGTTCTGTCGCTGGTCACCACAGAGAAGAGATCTGCCCCTCCTCTTCCCCTCACAGGGAAGTTGTAACTGCAGTGAGGTCTCCCCTCAGTCTCCTCCTCTCTAGGCTGAACACACCAAGTGCCCACTGCTGCTCCTAATGCCGCTTCCCCTCAAGGCCCTTCACCATCTTCATTGCCCTCCTCTTGACACTCTCTTATGGCTTAAAATCTTTCTTATATTGTGGTGTGCCCAAACCTGCACACAGTATTCAAGGTGAGGCTGCCCCAGTGCAGAGCAGAGTGGGACAATCCCCTCCCTTGACCAGCTGTTGATGCTTTGCCTGATGCCCCCCAGGACACAATTGTCCCTCCTGGCTGCCAGGGCACTGCTGACTCATATCGGACTTGCTATTGACCAGGACCCTCAGGTGCCTTTCAGTGGCACTGCTTTCCAGTGTCTCATTCCCCAGTCTGTATAAACATCCAGGGTTGCCCATCCCAGGTGCAGAATCCAACACTTCCCCTTGTTGAACTTCACATAGTTGGTGATTGCCCATCTCTCTCATTTGTCAAGATCTCTCTGCAGGGCCTCCCTGCCTTCAAGAGGGCCAACAGCTCCTCCCAGTTTTGTGTCATCTGCAAACTGCTTCAGTATCCCTTCCAGTCCTGTGTCCAAGTCATTTATGAAGATGTTGAAGACCACAGGGCCTGAGGTGGAGCCCTGTGGAACCCCACTAGTGACAGGTCACCAGGCTGATGTCACCCCATTCACTATTACCCTCTGTGCTCAACCCGTGAGCCAATTGCTCACCCACCACATGATGTGTTTATCCAGCTGTGTGC
>JAWWTY010000088.1:4792888-4821834 GCA_035222235.1 Margarornis squamiger
CCGGCATCCACACCGGTCAAGTCCAAAATTATATAAAATATCACGTCGGGCAGGTCACCATTTGTCGTTGCTATTGTTGTTGGGACGGATAATAAAAAGCAGGTGAAGATCCCGAATAGATGAAAATGCAAACTTCTTTATTGTAATTCTAATCATAATCCCCTAATTCTTTCACACAGCTACTTTACTACATTTCCAAGGCATACGTGCAATAACATTATTGGCTGCTCATTGTACACAAACAATTCCCGATTGGCCACAGTTACAAACCACTGTTTTTGTACAAGTTACTGTCTCTGTGCAAACTTTTACAGGCTTCTTATCTTCTGCTTCCCATGGGTTCTCCCAGCTTCTGAGAGTTGTTTATCTTCACGGGTATGCAACAATCTAGCCAAGGTTAGACTCCTCTCACTCTGTCAAGGGGCCTGCAGCTCTGCTGTAGTTGCCCATAAGGCTGGCTTTACTCAGGCTACAGAACAGTTATGCTGCTTAGAGTTGCTGAAAATCTAAGCTGAGTAATTAAGAAAATGCAAAATGCAATAGGTGGTTGGAATGCACAGCATTCTTAAATGATGGTGAAGATGAAAGTGGTTTCATTAGCTGAGACACGGTGCTGTTGATAACATGAGTTTTCTGCAGTACTAAACAGAGGGTGGAACTAGCAAAATAGAAAAAAAAAATCACAGAAGATTATTATTCAAAACGTAATCAATGAATATATTTCTGTTAATAAAGTCTCAGATAAGAGATTTTAAGTCAGTAAAGAAACACTTTCATAATTTTGGTTTATCAAAGGTTTTTCTCATTTTTATGAACAAGATGGTTCTAGGCGGTTCTAGGCTATGGAGATGCTCTTTTGGATTTTGTTTCCATACAGATACAACATCACTGCAGACTAAATAAACAATGACTATGAGATATAAACTAAGCATAAGCTGCCACTTGCATCTCTGTTACCTACTGACTGCTGCATTGCACTTTTGTTGAGGTGCCCCAATGAGAAAGCCAATAGCAAAACTGTACAAAAATGTCTGTTAAAGCAGAGGTTTGCCCTAGCTATTTCTTCTGGTTTTTAAAAAGGGACAAGGATAATAACCAGCATTCTCACTGCTGCTCTTTGCACTCACCAAAATATTCTTAAGCTTCTCTTTTCTCATCATAAGCACCTCTCTTCTACTTCCTCAGTTGTGGGACTGTCTGAACCTCCCACAGTTCAGTCTCCCTTTTTAGGAGTTGATTGTATTTAAAGATGTCAGATTTTTCTTGGAACTCAGTGGTTTATCTGTTTATGCCTTCCCTGGACTGTCCTCTTTGCATGTATAAACTGTTCTGTTCTTTCCTTCAGAGACTTGCAGAAACACTGAGACTACCATCTGTGTGCATATTTTTCTCTTCCACTCCAATTTGGAGATATATATATATATGTAGGTATGTATGTAGTTATATATGTAAAGTATTTTTTAAAGCTGAGTCATAGGGATATGTTTATATTGTGCTATTTTTGAAGAATAAGCAGAAGTGCTATTTTACTGAAAAGCATTGATGGGCTCATCCCACGTTTTAGTTGGGTTTTATATCCATAGACAGGTACAGGATGCTTGAAGAAGTGATTTTTCTCCATGACAGATGCAATGTCTCCTACCCACTAATGTATTTTTTTTTTGTTCCCACAGCTTTTCTTCGTTTGTTTCATCTTCTTAGAAACAGCAGTGTAGTTAATAAGATGATCAAACTGCTACCTGGCTCTTTCTGAGGGCAAGTTGAGGGATGGGAGGGAGCTTAGAGTTGTCTCAGACTCCATCTACCAGAATTGAAAAGACTAGTGAGAATATCTGGTGCTCTTCTGGGTAGTCAGGGGGGTCTATGACATAAAAAAAATCCATTTAATTTTGAAACTGGGGACAAGCCTTAACAAAGGTGCCTGTCCAAGTGTGTGTTGTGTCTGGCTTTTTCTTCCTTCTTTTATTTAATTATATTTTAACTCCTGACAAAGGTTAAAAGAATGTCATGGCAAGTTTGTATAAGGTTATTTCCTTGTCTATTTTCAGCTGCTCATTTGGCATTATAATAGGACAGTCAAGTGGTTCTCATTCTGGGAAGAAACTGTGATAGTCTCGTAAATTAGCCTTATAGGTCATATTATTTAATGTCATGATTTTGAGAACAATCATTAATTTTATGCTGAAATTATAAGGTGTATTCCCTTTGCAGAAATGTTAAAATATTTTTAATTTCCTAGTGGCAGTGACTGTAAAAAAATGAAATTCTACAGTCTTGTTAGAGTGTTTTGCTCCGCTTAATAATATGGCACTAGAAAGCTATAGCTGATTGTGCCTCCTGTGCTAATGACCTTGCTGCATATGATGTTGTTATTTCAAGCAGCAAGGGAGATCCTACTTTATTACTAGCTTGTGTATTAGGATGGGTGTTCTAACTAACAGCTGGATATCTTTGTGCAGAACATACTCTAATGGAAGGAACACTTTAAGTCAAATTAACAAAGTTGAGGATATTTCATTGTTCCAGTAATCTAACTAGATGAGATGCCTACACCTTTATAATCAAATCTAGAATACTGGGAGGAGGGTCTCAGATTCGTTGTGTGAAAATCCATGAGAGTTTTTTTTAATTCAGTTTATTAATGCCAGAACTTCAGCTGCTGTAATTACCACACATCTGGATCTTGATGTTCCCTCTAATTAGATACCAATGCTTTGCTGTCACATAGGAAGAAGGTGATAAAGCTCAAATTTTATGAAGTAAATCAGCTGTCAGAATGTTGATTCTGCTGGAATCAGCTGTTGTGCTGTTAGTGTGATAGTTGTATTCATGCACACAACACGTAAAATTGGTGTTAAGGGCTGGTAATAGACACACAGCTGATTTAGTGCATAATGAAGGGGGTAGGAAAAGTATAGCTGTCAGGTATTACCCAGGCATTGCAAGCAAATCTCCACTTGCCTCTATCTGCCCTTGTTCAATGGAGTTTGTTGACTTTTCATGGTATTTTCTACATATCCCACAGCTCTTGTTCCAAATGTACTGTTGAGCATTCAGAGATCCAGTATATCTGGGGTGCACATGCAGATAAGAAATCTAGCATGTGTGGCAGATCTGATATGTCTAGAAAACCAGTGTTTTCAAAAGTGGCTGGTGCATGGGTGGTACATTTGGCACCTGATGCACGTGGAGTGCTCTGGGCTTTCACACAGGTGGCACAGTGTGTCAGCTGTTTCATTCTTGAAAAACCCACAGTTCAGGGTAGCTATAGTTCTCACTGAAGAAAGAACGTTTTTTTCATTTCCAAATTTTATGCAGTGACTTGATATATTAAGAATACATCTTGTTGTTTACTCTGAAACTCCCGAAGGGCTGGTATGATGTGGAAGAAATAGGACATTTAAAAGTCTCTTACAAACAGAGAAGATTTTGAAAAGTTGCAATATAGGCAACCTGCTCTTTTGATTTCTTAAAGACTTGCTCTGAGAGATAATAATAGAATTCTTAATTTCAGGTAAAGTTCAAGGGAAGCACCTTTCACAATTTTTGCATTGCTTTTAGAAATGTTTTTGTGCAGATGGCCATTTGCTTTTTTTTTGGTCTACTTTAGTATGGTACTAGGAATGTGAGAGGTCAGAAATTCTGGCCTAATAATTTGCTTTATTTTGCTGCAAGAGAGGTCAGACATGAGTTGCTGAATTGTTACCCCTACAGAGGTAAAATGAAATTGAGAAAGGGAATAATAGAATATATTTTAAAACCTAAAAATTAAAATATTATTTGGGTGGATTTCTTAAAGGGCCATTAAATTTGAAGTTTATAGTTGTTACAGAAGTATATATGACTTAATTAAAAAGAAGTGGTTGAATAAAAAATTACTCTTGGTATATACTGTTGTTAATTTTCCATTTGTAGCCTTAGAAATATTTATGACAGAAGTATTCTTTGAATTTGAAACCTGTCAGCAGATGTCAACAGAAGGAAAAAAAAATCCAGTAAATCTGTTCTCAACATATAGCTAGGTTTGCCTTTTAAAAAAGGTACTATAACTTTTGGGAGAGAAAAGAAACATAAAAGATTAATATTTTTGAAGGGCATGTCTCATTGCTATTCTTTTTTTCTCTCCACAGAAAGAACTGAAATTTTTGTTAAGCACAGTCATCCATTTACCAGACTTTGTGGGATGTGTCTGGAGAACATTAGGAAAAAAATATTGAAATATTTTATTACTGTTTTAGAGAAACACATAGTTTAGACATGTATAAATATATAGTGGCTACAGTCTATCTATTGCAGTAAGTGGACATAGAAACATACATTTTTATAATAAAAAAAGAGCTCAATATATCAAGTCAAATGTTTTGACTTTACTATTCTGAATCAGAATTATTTATGGTAGAATGACTCTTACTTGATTGTGTGCAGTGTAAAATCTGATTACTTTTTATATCACATAAAATTTTCCATTGAAATGTAACTCCATTTGACAGCATCATGTGAGAACTGATTCACAGGCATAGATATACAAGGTTAGATTACAGCTCATGGTAATGGGTAACTTGGTGTCAGCCTTGTTGGAGAGCACCTCCTGGCTTGGAAAAAAGTCTTGACCAGAGTCCTCAGGAAGACAGCAAAAGTAATCTGGCTAGGCAGCCTGAGGGAACAGGTCTTCTGGTTTTCAGGGGACCTTATGTGCAGAATATGATTTCAAAGACTTGCCTATCATTTCTCCTGAAATATTTGCTTTCAAGAGTGCTCTACAGGTGCTGGAATTTTGCAGAGTTTTATTGTGCTTTCTGCTAGGATAGAGGTTGTCTTCTCAGATGACAGTGAAGTTTTCATGAAGTTCTGTGTGTGATGACTGCAACTTTTGATTTACCCTGAATATCATGGACTATTGTTTGTGTGCTGCCATCTCCACAAAGTCTTTCTGCCATGACACTTGAAGAATTTTGATTCCTCTTTAGTTCATTCTCAGTCACTGGATTGCTTTTCTCAGCCAGGATGGTTTGTGGAAGTGAAGCATAAGACTGGTTTGGTGGTGGTCAGGCAAATAGTAATAGGATCTAAATACTCAGAAGAAAGAAATCAAAAAATTACTTGCAATTTCTAAATTTGGCTATACTTTACGTGCTAATATAGTGAAATTGTGACTCTACAGTCTATATTATACAAAATTTACCTTTGTCATATATACTAATTCTGGCATTGTGTTGGGCAAGTGTATCCTCGAATGTCTGGAGCTGTTCTAGAGATCCCAAGAGAACAAGGGCTGGTGCACATGAGTGTGAGAGAAATGCAATCAAGGTTCCTTGTTTGGTCTTAGATGTATCCAGTGACAACCTAGAGGTGACTGAGAATTCCTTATTGGTTACCAGATAACAGACAACAGTGCAATCAAGCTTTAGCAAATTTCTAGCTGCTCATCATTTTAACAGATACCCTGTGATTCAGCTTAGGTTCAAGAGCTCACTTGCACAAACGTGTTTTGACCTATTTGGAAGACTGGTTCAAGAAAATGCCTGTTAGAATTCGAAATGTCCTTTAGAGGCCTAGCAGAGGAGATCACCTGCTGAGAGCTTGTTTAATGTGGACAAAACCTCAACTACATTGTTGGCCCAGTAGTCTGATCTGAAATCCACAGGAGACCAGCATATATTTAAAATGTGGAAGTTGTCTTCTGCATTGCTCTGCTCCCCCATTATTTTAAGTACTACATTATGACCGTTCCTTAAATGTATTGTTAATCATTTTAAAAGCAGCTGAGTGTTTTGCACGAAGTGACTAGCAGTTTTCCCCACCTCCCAGTTCTAATCTGAAGTTTAACCCTTTTTGACATATTTGTTCTTGTTCTGATAAGTTGGTGTTATCAGGAAGTGACTGGTAGAAGTTAATCTAGCTCTCCTCTTCAAATGTTCTCACTCAACAGCCTTTCTCTGTACTTGCTGTAAAAGAAGCAAATCCCTTTATTCCTTCCTGTGCCTTCCTCTCCCATCCGTTTCCCCACATAACAACTGTTGATCGTATAATCTTGCCTTTTGTACTATGAAATGATCATTCTTCGGTTACCTAACATGGGCAGTTATCCAAGTATTTCTGTGCCACTGGAACTTTCCAATATTCTGTCACTGAAAAATATGACTGCTTTTATTGGAATAGTTTTTTACTTCAAGGCGACTAATGAAGCTGTGCAATAAGAGTAGCCTCCAGAATGACCCATGAGGAAATCTGCTGGTAACCTCATCATGTCTGTTGCATTTTTATTCCAAACTACCCTTTCATGTGGCTCTGATTTTCTTTAACAGTTTCATTCTCCAGTAGTTTATCTAATCTTGTGCTATGTGGCAGTTTTGACCAGTCTTGCTATGTTTTTTATGGTCAGAAGAGTAAAAAAACCAAAACAACCACTTCCCCTTTATTCAGAAATCTGATTTTATCTAAGGACCCTGTTTGGCCCATCTGATCAGATTTATTTTTTGCCAGATTTCCTCAGACTTTTAGTCCTAATCTTAATGGAAACAACTATCTGGTTTTGTTGTTGTTGTTGTTTTTGGTGGTGGTAGTTTTGTTTGTGTTGGGTTTTTTTCTGTACAACTGTATGAGAAAGTTGCAACTTTTTTTCTCTTTATCTTTCTTGGTTTTGGGGAGGGTGATTTGGGAAGCTCAGAAAAACAAGTGTGTACACTAATGCACAAATAGCTAACAGCGCTACTGAGAGAGTTTAGTCCTGCATTAATGTGGATAAATATAATTTTATTAAACAAAAGAACCAGTGAGAACATAGCAAGAATGAGGTATGACATTTATGTCCCTCAGCAGCCTTTTGATTGCCATTTGCATTAAAATGTCTACAGACTCCCACATATGTGTATCTTCTCTTTTTCTTCTGCTTCCAGTGAAATACGTTATAATTAAAAAATACTCTTGAAACCTGACATGTATTTGGCTTGACATTGCCATTACATAAAATTCCAGACTTTTTGTAAATGCAGACACTGTCATTTGTGATACAAGTTTGGCAACTTAGTTGAATCTTCGTACTGAAACAAATGTTTTAAGTACAGACAAATAAATTCTTCTAGCAGAGGATGGCTCTCATCCTGTCTTCTGGGGAGATCTTACTTTCTGTTCTTTTTGTGTTTGTGAGGGCTCCTGAGAAGAGACCAGAGTAATTCTGGTCAGAGAGGCAGGGGAAGAACTTTTTAGTGGGAGCAGATGAAAGAGCCCAAATTGGAAGATCTGAATAGTTCAGGAGGCAAAGTAGGTTTATTTGCACAAGGTAATCAGAGGAGACTTACAGGAGCATTATGACAACACATGAATAACATCAAATGTAAGTATGTGGGCAAGGTCTTGATATGTCAGTACAGAAGAACCTGAATCCACTTTGAAATGAATTGTTTGATGTAATTTAGATTCTGCAATACTTACAAAGGAACACTGCAAATACCTAAAGACATTTTCACAGACACCTGACAGTAATTGTTTTTTAAAGTCTTAGTGCTAAGCAGGAACCCTAAACTTACCACAGATGTGTAATTTATTTTTAGTTCTGTGTCCTGATAAGAAGCTTGGACACAGCAAAATTGTGCATCTAGATGCAGTCTCTTTTAGCCTTAGTGCCTTTTCTTTGATGAGGAGTGGTAAGCATTTCAAGTTATCTTATATTGTATTTTTATACAATGTTTCAAAGTCTCCATAAAAACGCAAGGAATGTCCAAATGACAAGTAGAAAAATCAATTAGTCTTTTTGTATAATTTACAAGTTTTTCCCTCATTGGAACTAGCTTGCATAGCCAGAGGGGAGAAAGTAACCTGTGTGGCACTTGCAGGACCTTTCAGGAGTTTTACTCGTTGAGAGCTTGATGAAGCTAAACCAGACTTTTTCCAGGTTATACTCCTTATTCTATTATAAATTGAATATAATTTACCTCTTTTCTTCCTGATGGTCACCTCAGTCATATCAATAATGTTCATAGATACAAAATACAGTTTGTAAGATTGCATTATTTTCCCTGTTCCTTATGCAGCTCACTGCCATAGGTTTCCTCATTAAGGCTCAGATTCTCTTTTCTGACAACAGTACAGCAATGATTTTGACCACTGTGTAGCCACGCTTCCACAAAACCTCTACAGAAGGATGTTTAAACTAAGCAGGCTTTGACAGAAAAGCCAGTTGTCAGAGGTTATTCTCCCTGGGTGTCTTCTTCATCACATTGGTATCATTGTATGATTTGCACAGGGTTGGTGAGCAGAATTCTCTTAGAAATCCTGAAGGACTCTGCCTGAGCATGGAGGTTGGTTTACAGGACTTCCAGTGGTCCCTTCAAACCCTGACCATTCTGTTATTCTGTGAAAATATCCAGCCAACACTATTCATCTTACAACATTTCTCCCTCTTACCCTTTTTTTCTTAGTCTTGCACTGTGCTCTGAAAGGAATTTCCAACTTTTAAAGAAATGTCAAATAGAATTGCATTGATTGAATGCAATGAGCAAAAAGCTGAAACAGTGTAAATTAGTGCATAAAAGTGTTGTTGTTGAGATGGATACGACAAAAATCAGGCATAGATCCCATATATTTGAAAAGTGAAAGTTTTTTTATTTTTTACACAGCTGCTTTTATATCTTTCTTAAGTGTACGTGCACTAACATTATTGGTCCTTATTGCATGCAAACAGTCATTTATTGTCTACAGTTATAAACATCTATCTCTGTACAAACTCATCCAGGTTTCTTATCTTGTGTCTCTCCTGAGTTCTCTCAGTCTCTGCAAGTTGCATATCTTCATGGGTACACAACAATCTGGCCAAGGTCAAATTCTTCTTGCTCTGTCAAGAAATCCACAGGCCAGCTGCAGTTTCCCACATAAAAGGTTAATCTACTTGAGCTGAGAAAATTCTTGCTTCTAAACTGGTACAGTAGCTTTGAGAATTTATATTGCTATTTTAGTTGTGATGCATATGTTCAGTGTTTTGTTATATCAAGTTACTGTATAACTTGGAGTCAATTTTCAAATGTTAGGGCAGTCCTAATGTTTCCTAAGCCTCCTCTCTGTATCTATCAAGAGTCACAAAATGTAGTCAATAAAAAATTACATATATATATGTATAACTCAGCATTGTCGCATACTTGGCTTTAACATTTGTGCTGTTGAGTAAGTACATTTTATGAAAATATATAGTGTTTCATGCAAGAGTATTTAGAAGTAGTGTTGCTAAATTGCTTATAAAAACAAATATGTTAGCACTCTTCTCCAGAGCAGAGGGTCTCTGCTGAGAGCTAATTGCAAGGAAAAAGCTCATCAGTGCAATTTGTGGTTTAATTTAACCATCTGCATTACCTTGGCATTACAAGCAATATTTATCTGATTTTAGAGTCAATTTAAGGAAGCTCAGTTGCCAAGACTCAAGGTTTAAAGTCATCAGATAGCAGGAAGACAAAATGCTCCTCTAGATGAGGAAGGCTCAGCACCAGTTTGAATGGGGCTTTGAGCAACCTGGTCTAGTGCGAGGTGGCCCTGTCTATGGCAAGGGTGTTGAAACTGGATGATTTTTAAGGTCCCTTCTAACCAAAACCTTTCTATGATTCTATGAATGAAGAGCAAAGTCTGGGAAAACATCTTTCAATCCATTCACTAAATGAAGTTGATGTTACAATACTGGAAAATATCAAATGCAATTCTAGTGTTTGTTTTGGTTTTTTTTACATGGTTAAGTTAGTCCAACTACACAGTCTTTTGAAAATAACCTCTGAGTTAGTTGCACATGTGTATTTACAGAAGAAGGAAAAACAAACCAAAACAATGGAAAAAAACAATAGCAGAAGGTTACAGCTATAGTATAGAAGGATAGGATAGGTCACCTAGCATGGGCAGTTTCTCCAAGCAGTGAGGTGCTCTGGTTACAACAATATTGCAGTAATACTGCATTTACCTTGAAGAATATGGGGGAAGATATGGGGCTTTGTGGCATTTTCTTGTCTAACCCAAAATTATTAAATACCAATTTTTGCTTTTTGGAGAATGATAATATGCATTATTTAAGAGAGTGAGCTAAAATTCCTAAGAAGATTAAAAATGTTGTCACCCTTCCAGGAAAAGACCAAAATCTAAACATGGAGCAGACGCCTTGATTAATTTGTGGGCTTGTTTGTTTTTTCCAAGGCATAATCTTTATATGTATTAAGGGATATCAATAATGCACAAATATGTCCACTTACAAAAAAAAAAAACACAAAAAAAGAAACAAAAAAAAAAACAAAAAAACCAATAAATTTTTAGTCTGCATATATGATATGGATTACTGAATCATATGAAAATCAAGTAGAAGAGGCTTAGTTATTTGCATTTTCTGCATTCTGCATTCTTCCCTATGATTTTCTCAGCTGGAATGGAGTCCGCCAGAGTCCTTGGGATCATTAGACCTCCACTCATCACGTGGCAAGAGGGATGTGACAGCATGATTTTCATCACTATAACTCACAGTCACTGTGTTTAGACTGTCTGTCATTCATACTGTATCTGAACAGATTGGGCCCCTGAAAAAGTTTCTGCATTTCATTTTGGAAGCTGGCATGCCAGAAACCAAACTCCCCATCAAAAATTCATGTGCTGTTTTCCCCATGAAGGACTCGTGGGGAGTGTTACTTTGAGCTGTGCTTCTGTGATGTGTGCTTTAGCATGGGCTTCCTCTGCTGATGACTCAAGGATCTGTGAATTAAGGGAGATAAATAGCACCTTTGTGCATTTCTTGTGAACTTGTTCTACCTACACATAATGAGATTCTGTTCCTAGTCTTTTTCTGCTGGGTCATGACTCTAACCACAGGACTCACAATAAAAGCAGAGAAGGCAGGTGTTTTAGGCTAACACAAGTAGACTAGGGCTATTTTTTTCCTGAAAAAAGATGATCTCTGTTCAATGACTTTTATAGTTTTTATGGAATGTGAATTGGATTTTGAACACATTCCCTAGACGTATGAAAAATTGTGTCATTTTAGGTTTTTGATCTTGTGAAGTCTAAATAAATTCCTTGAAGAAATTTGGTTGCTGTTCACATGTCAATTAACTTTACTCTCACCTAACCTTTCACAATACCGAACCTCTTCTTCCAATATGCTGCCTAATTAGGAGTCTGCAAAAGAAAAGTCAAAAGATTTATCTGGAAACAATTTTGATTCCTGCTCATCAATAAACGATGATGAAATGGCACAAAAGTAATTGTGAGAAATCCCAGAGCCACAGTGGTGTTTGGGATATTGCTCTGTCCAATCTTCATGTCAGAATAGAGTCAGCTGGTTGGTTAGAACCATGTCCACTTGATTCTGAGTATCTCCAAGGAGAGACACACCACAGGACTTCTTTGGGCAACTTGTGCCACTTGTGCCAGATGTGCCACCACTACAACTGAATAGGTTTTTCCTTCTTTTTAAGTGGAATTTTCTGTATTCCACTGTGTGCCCATTGCCTCTTGTTCAGTCACTGTAAACCACTGAGAAGATCCTCGACCCACAGCCTTTTCTCTCACCATCAGCTATTTTTATATGTAGATAAAATCACCCTGAGCTTTCTCTTCTCCAGTCCAGCCCTCTCAGACTTTCCTCATATGACAACAGTTGCTTCAAGCTCTTCACCATCTTTGTGACATTCACTGGACTGTCTGCAGTGGTTCCATGTCTCTCTTGTAGTGGGAAGCCCAGACATAGACACAGCACTCCAGATGCAGCTTCACCAGTGCTGAGTAGAGACAAAGGATCACCTCCCTTCACTTGCTGGCAATGGTCTTTCTAATGCACTCAGGATGACCTTGGTCTTTGCTCTGGTTTTTTTGTCCACCAGAAACCCCAGGGCATTTTCTGACAAGACATATTCCAGTTGGTCTGTTCCTAGCCTGGCCTTGAGCCTAGACTTATTCCTCCTTTGGGACAGGACTTGGCTTTCATTTTGCTGAACTAAGTGAGGTTACTGTCAGCCCAATTCTCCAGCCTGTCAAGGTCCCTCTTGGTGCAGCACACCCATTTCTTCAGTCAGCCACTTATCCCACAATTTTTGTGATCTGCAGATCTAATGACAAAGAGGTCCATGCAGAAAAAAACTAGTTGTCTTGCTCTAAATTACTGTATGAAGAGACCTTGGTTTCCTTTCTCAAAATGCTTCAAAATTTTTCAATTTATGTTGTTGCTAACCTGATTCTGTGAATTGATTTTACTAATATCTTCAGCTCTTTCTGAATGCCATCACAGTCCATGCTGAGAAGGACAAATACTCCTTCCACTGTCAGGTCAGAAGTATTTGAATATGTAATTGAAACAGTTAATCAACATCTTAAATTATTAATGGTGCTCAGAGGATCCAAGAGACTGGTCATCTGATCAGATGTCCCTCTTTTTCAGACCTGCCTGATATCTGAACTCTCAGAGTCTATCGATTACAGGCTAGGAAAGAGATCTGTTCTCTGTGGTCAGTAGCATGCCAATGCATTGCCTTTTTTTTAGAGATTTGATTGAATGTTAAACTGTATCAGGTGTATGAAATAGCTAGAATTTTTTTTTTTCCCCTTGAAACAGGCTGTCATTCATAATTACATGGAATGAAAATATCTGATGTGAATGTGATTTGAAATGTGATCTGAATACTTTTTTTTTAATTTAGTTTTTAAAGTAAACACTGGAACAACACTGACTTGTGGTATGTTTTTCAAAGTATTCAGATATATCCGTTTGGTGATGGATAGTCTGTGTTTTTTTATATTACTCATGCAAGGGGAAATGAAAACATATCTTTCAGTAATATACATTGAACAGTATGTTGCAATTTAGTTGGAGAGATTTTTAGTAAAAATGTTTCTTAGTGACCATTTTTTCTTTTTCTTCTTAGAAGGCAAAGTCTGCACCTCCTTCATTTCAAATAAGCAATTCTAAACTGATTCAACTAAATTGCAGTGAAAGGCTCATTGCAAATTCTCGGAATGTGCTTCAGGGAGTTCTTTAGGTTACATCCTTCCTTTCTTGTCAAGATGGAAAATACTGCATTATGAATTACCATTCTTTGAAAATCAAAGTGAGATTCTAATACTTGGTGCTTCTTATTCCTGGTGAGGAAGAGAAAATAATGTACTGCGTTTAATAGCATTAATTGGCACAAATGTATGTGAAATTCATCTAGACTGTTTTAAGTAAATCCTGCTATTTAAATTACCTTTTTGTTGTATTGATCTTTGATTGCAGGATTATTTTAAAGCCAAATGAAAATACTCGAAAGCCTTTGGCTACTTTCATACTCAGTGTTTGCCTGCCTGCACTGTATGGTATTTTGCATACAGAAACATTGCAGATTCAGTATGAAATGAAGTAAGATTTTACGTATAACCAGTCTGGTAGAACTGATGTTATCTTTCCAACAAACCAGACAAGTCTGGTTTCCATCAAACACTACGTTCTGCTGCTAGCATGCAGTGAATGCTGTTACTGAAGTTCCACTCCCAATCCAGTTCAAGGCCAGTGCAAATCTGCTGCTGGGTAACACCATGGCCCACCACTCTGACCCCTGAGAGAACACTGCAACCTCCACCCCTCCCTCTCTTCTCCTTCCCTTTGGGCATCTTTGAGGAAATATCTTGACTCTGTAGAGCAGTACTCTGTGTAATTCCTGAGAAATCCGGGGCCTACTTACACTTTACAGACTGAGAGTTGCACTCCGGGCATGATTTTATTACAGTGAGGGGCCAACATGTCTTTCAACTTCTTCAGGGGCCTGATATGTTCAGCCTTCATACAAACAAAAACTTCATGTTTGTATTCAGATAAAGTACTGAAACCTGATAGGTAGGTGGTAGGTCTGAATGAGAAACACAGGAGAAAAGAAACTTGTTTGATCAGGAACTTCAAATGGCTGCAATGAGGTTATACCAATGGCTAACGCAGAAAGGAAAAAATGGCCAAAAAAGTCAGCTTGAAATTTAGAAAACTAGAGAGAAAATATATGTGTCATGTCAATATATACACCAGTATATGATAGGATATAGTGTCTTAATGAACTGAACCAAAATATACTAAACTATTTCTAAATACTAAAGTATTTCTTGAAACTTTCTTTGTATCAGCAGGTATTGGCAACTTCATTTAGGATTTATTTAAGTATTATTGTTTGACTTTGTTGACAACTCTTTTATATGGTGAAAGCTTCCAGCTGTGAGTATTGGAATAAAGGAAGGAGGAATACTGCAGTGGCAGTAGGGTAAAGATTTGACACTATTATAAGCATGGGCTTGTAGGCCTGCTGTATCTCTGCACGATAAGGAGAGAGGAGAAATTGGGGAAAAATAAAATTGCAGCTGTATGCAATTGCAGGTGACAATTATTGAATGAAGAAAGGCTTTCAAGTTTAAAAATTACATTTGAAGAACTTTTTATTTTCTTGGAGATACATACATGTAGTTACTCTTCCAAAGACTTTTTTCAGTGGAAAGATCTGAGATGACTATGGACTCCATGGTCATATATGATCCTGACTTCAGAAAAGTTAGAACTGAAAATGTGACCCCCAAAAAAATCATTGCAGTGCCCTTTCTATCTAGTGAAAATGTCAATATATTTCAATTGTAATCCCGCAAAGTAATATTATTTTCATTACTTTGTCTGTCCTTAGAAGCAATACTCAGAATTAAAAGAAATTCACTGCAATCTGCAGGGAAAATAAGAATAGCTTTCTAATCCATTGCTGTTTTACACAGCTTATTTTTCATAATGGTAAAGCCAATATATTTGTAATAGTGTTACAGTTGTATTATGACATGTAAGGTTTTGGGGGTTTTTTATCCTCTGTAACTAGATTCACATACTTTTAGAATATATCTGGTTTATTTTGCTTCTGTAAGACATTATTGCAAGAAAAATTTACAGTGTCCATTAAGTTGTTATACATTTTTATGATATAAGGCTAATGCTGTGAAACAAGTAAATCATTACAAAGCATAATGTAAATTGGGAAAGCCATTTGCAGCCTATTAAGATTTTTTTTTCAAAATTAAACAAATGAGTCAGTGAAGATGACAAGTTTTGTGTGCATTAATGAAATTACGAAATGTAGTCTTCTATAATAAAGGTGGCTGGTGCCATCTTCTGGACATGACATTGATGGTTCAGTACACTTAGGATTCTAGACTGAAAAACTTGGGTGTTTTTAAATGCAGTTCAGGATGTTTCAAACAAACAAATAAAAAGTGTATTAGCCACAAAGCATGTAGAGAAGACATTGGTAGCACTTGCTCGCTCTGGAACATTCAGGGTGGTTTTCCAATGTTTGTTAGGCCTAAATAATGATAGATAAAAGCATTCCTCACTAATTCACAGAAAATGATCTTGTGTAAGTTATCTACCATTTTAGACTAAATGTTTGGGGGTTTTGTGGTTTTAGTTTTTTGTGGTTTATTTTTGTTTTGCGGGGTTTTTGGGTTCTTGTTTGTTTAGTTTTGGGCGTTTTTTTTTGTTTGTTGGTTTTTATTTTTTGTTTGGTTGGGTTTTTTTGTTTAGTTTTGGTTTGTTTTTTTTTAGTGGGGGATTTGCTGTATCAGTGTTTTGATATCAGAGTGGAATTCTAGTCTAGCTTTCCCAGGACCAGCCTACCCTAGAAATGTCAGTGTGTACAAGTAGCTTTATGAAAAACTATGTGGGGCCAGAATACCATATTCTCTGAGAGATCACCTGCAGGTTTTCTCATCCCTGACAAGCTTGATGCACATCTGCTTAGGTGTCTCCTTGTTTGTTTGTTGAAGTGAAAAGTTGCTACATTTTCCTTTAAGAAAACCGTGTCCTGGCCTGTGTTTAAATGCTGCAGTTGATTCCACTCTCTTCTATTCCTTCATTTCTTTGTCAGCTGAGAGGGAGCTTGTCTTCATAGTGCAGTTGTGAACCTTCTGGATCAGGGTCATGTAGTTTGTGTAATTCAGGCCTGCTACTTTTATAAAAGGGTTTATAAAACACCACAGAAGAGCAAAGGAAGACTGTAGAGGATGTGGCTTTGAGTCTTGGTGTTTTTTAGTATCAGAGTGGAAAACTAGTAATTTTCTAGCCTTACTTCAGGCTTCACAGTTTAATTAAACCTCATTTTTCAAAGTTACTTCTTTCACATAATTTATTGATTCTATCTTCACTTCTCACTGTGACTTTGAGAGTCAGACCTTAGTGTCTTGATGGGGAAGCTACTGTATTGGCTTTTAGAGGACATACAGAGTGACTGGGGACAATAATCTGCAGAACATCCTGACTGCCAAAAAATATTTGTTTCGGTTTATGTGCAAATGCTGCTCAAAAATGTACCTAATAATTAATACTGAAGTAATTGGATGTCATCTATGGTTGAGCAAAATTCAGTGAAACTAGTAAATAACAAATTTTGAAACCACTATCAGTTATAATTGAATATTCTCATGAGAACACCAGGATGACTGAGATAACTTTTAAAATATAAGTTCTTTCACTTTGCAGAGGAAACATGTCTTTAGCACTGAAAAAAGACTCAGTTTTGTAAATGGCTAAGTATCTCCTGATGTTTGCTTAGTATCACCTTCAGTGGGAGGTGATGTTGTGTACATTTGTATATATATACATAATATGTGGATATAAATAAAACTTTCGCAGTGTGAAGCCCTTATGGAAAATCATTTACAAGTGACATTAACACGCAGACTGAGTAATGTGGAATGAATGCACTCTTGAGAAGTGCTGAGGATGTTCAAACTCTGTAGAGTGTAGATTTTTAAAAACCTGATTGCACTGTATTATTTAATGCTACAGATGAATATTAGGATGGTTTGAAGCAGCATGTCCTTTTGGAAATTTGAACCAGACCTTCAAAGACAGTTTCTTTCCTATTTATTTTGAGAGAGTCATGGGACCCCAAAGTGCTCATTGACTGTCATGTTCGTATGTGCTTATACAATGATGACTGTTAATTAATATTTGTGTATAATCAGAAGTATAGTCACATATGATTAAATTACCATAGTGTTAATGAAAGCTACTGAAAACAGTGTTTATGGAAAATATGAAAAATTGCTTTGTTTAATCATTGCTTTACCAGCTGCTACTGTACTTTCAGGTCAGATGGCAAGTCAGATTTCTTTATTGTGTTTTGATAAGTATACCTAAATGGAGGAGTGTCACCTCTGTACAACCACACCAGGAATTTGTTCTAATTTTCCATTAAAAGACATAATTGTACAGTCAGAATATATTAAAGTATTTTTCTGGTAAATATTCTTGTGTAATACAGGACAAGTGTATTAAAATATACATACACTCTACATATTTATTAAAAGCACACATTTTCCTGCAAATTTAAAATGCTTTTGCTAGCATTTTGTTTTTTATTTGCATCTTCAGGGAAAAATGTCACATTCTTCAGAAAATATATATTTAGTTTAATTATAAATGTAGTAATGACAGTGTTTACTTTTCAGCAGTATTTGGTGTTTTATTAAGAATACCTGTAACTGAGAATTTGTTCCTAGTGCTCATAGTGAAAACTGTTCATTCTATTTGTTTGTCCCAGTGCAGTTTGCTTGGGTTAAAATAACGGGTTAATTCCTTATTGTGACAATTTGACAAACTGGGGAAGCTTTGTGCATGATGTTATCATGTTCTTTCTCAGTACTGTAACACAAGAGGTTTACCTTAATGCACAAGCTGATCCCCTTTTCCTCAGAAATATTGCCAAAGTTTTTGGTTGCTTTTAGCAGTTCATCTTCTGTGTTTCATTATCCTCACACCTTCTGACTCACTCAGATGTCACATTGCTACTGCTTTTCAGTTCAAATGTAGTTCAACTGCTTAAATAGTTTTGTTTTACATTTGTCAGTACTCCTTTATAATTAAATGATTCACCTTCAACATCATGCACAAATTTTTCTAGTGTCCTATCTCACCTGCTTAATTTTTATCATCCTTGCCCTTCCAGTCATTAATGAGGATTTGACAAGGTTTCCCTTTCCTCTACAAATGTTTCCCTTTCCTCTACAAATGTTTCTCTTCCTGTCTATGAGCACACCATGTTAAACGTTCCTAGTTTAGCAGGATAGTCTTCAAGGATTCAGACTTAACTGTAGTTAACTGTATCTGTAGTTCTCCATCTGGATCATAATATGTACATACTCAGATTGATGCCCACTTTTATTTAAATAATGTGACTCCCTTTTCCCTACCATTTCTTGGATTTTTCTCTGAGCATATGTTCTATGGAGAGGGATAAATGAGCCCTCTAGTATTTATGCAATATTTGGTATTCTGGGGCTTTAAAAATAAATATGTGCTTGGCAGTTTCTGCACATAAGAGGGAAATCTGGTGCCAAGTACCTACAGTTTAACTAAATAATTTTGTATTTTGTTCTGAAGTGTGCAGGGACACACAAGACACTTAAAAATGGGAGTAATATGGACAGGATGTAATTCTGACATCACGAAATTTGCTATACTGCCCTCAAGCAAATGATGCAATATACATTTTGTATGTTTAAAAGCATACTTTTACAGACCAAGACAGTTTCTCATCATAAAGTCCTGAAGAGAAATATTGAATACATTCATTAAAACAACAGGAGCAGTCCATGGACCTGTTATATCTGTCTAACAGAGATCAGTGTTGAATCAAAAAAGTTGAACTGGGTGTCTTTTGGTTTAAGCTTTTTTTTTCACTTTCTAATTTTGGGCATGTAGGAATAGATATTTTAATATGAATTCTAGATTAGTTCCTACTTTGGAGAAGGTATTTATAAGAAAAATAGGCAGTGCTGAGGATGGGGGTTTTAAATTATTTTCAGCACCTTTGGAATACTAAAAGAAGTCAGGAACTCCCTTGTAGGAGAGGAAATCCCTGCTCTGTCAGATGATACAGCTCACATTCTTACATCAAAGCAGCATGTTGGGACATGGTTGACAGGATTCAAGACCAAGAGAAAATGTAGATGCTGCAGGTGTTGGCCAAGTTTCCTGAAGTATGTTGTCAACTCCTACAAATGATGGATAAAGCTCAGAAAAGCTAAGATCAAATGGGCTTTCTTTACAGAGAAGGAAATTTTATATTTCAAAGACCACACTTTGGGCTATTAAAATTAATTACTTCTCAAAGAATACACAGTATAATTACAAATTTGTCTTTTCTTAATGTCCTTTTCTTGTTAGCAGAAATAGTGTATTTGAATCCCACAGTAATTCTTCATTCTAGTGGGATACGTCATTTCAATTGAAAATATTGATACAGCAAATATTCACAAGTGAAAAATATCTGTTAATTATAATCAGTATTTTCTATCAATATATATTAATATAATAATAGATATCTAGACCTATAATACCTATTAATATATATTATCTAATTATCTAAATATCTATTAAATATCTATTATCTTCTTGAAAGTCAATGGTAGTTTTCTTACTTTGTTACCACAAGTTGTCACATCTCAATGAAACTAACAGAAAGTGTTCTTTTACTAGGTTTTACTCAATTAGTCTTCAATAGCCCACAATAAGTTTAATAATATTTGGAAAAAAAGATATAAAAAATCAATAGAGCAAGTGTGGGAGAAAAAAGCTGATGCACAGGGGAAAAAAAAAAAAGAATTTTAATATCTTTGCATGTCTAAAGGATTACATCAGAGAAAGGAGAGCACATGTTTTTGGTGATGTTTTTTCAAAAATATGGCATAGTCGAGAATGGACCCTCTAATTACTAGAACAGAAGTGAATACTGTTCAGTAGTGAAGGTAAAAACAAGCAGCTTCTTCCACTAGGGAAAAAATAAAAGCTTTTGGTTTGATCTTTTACTCTAAAATATGAACAGATAAGTTGCAATCCAGAAATGTGTTGCATTTTTGTGATGCTTATCAGCACCTCTGTTAAAACCAATGGTGACTTTAATGAATACATTCAGGTGATGTGCATATTCTTAGATTAAAAGAGTGTTCAGTGAGTCATGAGGTTTTTCATAGCTAATGTGAAAACTGATTGTAAAGTCAAAGCAAAAGATCGTTTTGATGGACTTTTGTCCTGTCTAGAATAGGAAATGTACTAGAAAGTGCTCCCTCAGGCATTGCTGGGTATTTAACCTACTGTTTAAATGTTACTGCTTGACTTGTTTCCCACCTTAAAGGCAGGAGCAGAAGTATGTTCTGAGCTCTTCAGAAGCAATAATAAGCGTTAATTGGTGAGTCATAACATTCTGCTGCAAGAAATAAAGGAGAAACTTAACTCTTCTGTTACTTGAATTGCTCATTCTCTGAGTATTGCCAAAGTTAATCTTTCTCATAGATCAAGACAAGCATCCCTCCTGTTCTCACCTATCTAGCACACCTCTGATGCAGCAGAAGGGAACCTTCACTGGACAATTACTTATGCAAGAGGTCAGTCAAGATAATTTTGAATGTCCACGCTTGTTTACTAATATATTAATATCATTCCAAAGTGTTATTGGAAGGTATAACCTTTCATATAGGTTTTTAGAACTTTCTGTCCTCTAGTTGAAGGGCTATGAAGGTGTTGTGGATTACAGAACTATATTCAAAGTCCTGATTAATTAAGTTGGAATTGTGAATGTTGGGTAACTGTATACTACACAACCGTTTTACAGATGCTGTGTCTTTCACATATCCAAGTTTCAATCAATCTCTATGTAATATCTCACTTTTGTTATTTGTTTACTTTTCAGGTGATACCATAATTTTAAATGCAATTACAAGCATCTACTCAAAATCTGCTATCTCTACTTACAAAAAATTACCTGTTTTGCAATGTTTCCAGATGTTTACATCTTTGCAATGTTTCCAATATTTCCAGTCATAGTTACATAAAAAATTTTGATACGTTTTTGAAAATTGAAGATAATTGTCCATTTGACTCCTATTACTTCTTAAATACATTTCTTTTGATGAACTAGTGTGTTTGATTTAACAAATTATTTAGTCTTATATCAGAGGCAGAAAGGAACAAAATGGAGGAATTATGTAAACAAAAGATGTGTCCAGAATGCAGATTAGACTAGATGCTTTTAATTAGCTTTATTAAAAACTTGTGAAAGCTCTCTAAAATAAAATACTGATCTCTGTGGACTGAGATAACCTATATAGTGAATTTCCTTTCTTTTCCCTTTTTTTTGTACAATACATGCTTGCAGGACAATATGAGTTCGTGGGGACAGTGCTCTTCTCAGCAGTGACTTTCTGCTATCCAAAATGGATTGGTTGTTCACTGCTTCAGATAGGTGTGACATGGATGAGACGTGTGATTAATCTGAGATGGATGGCTGTGGACCTTCATGGTTGCTTCAGACTGCTTCCTCTGTAATCTGTCATTGATAGCCAGCTTCACTTAGATGTGGTGAACAGCCAGTGTTTCTTTCTTTTTGTGCAAAACTTGTCAAAAGTAAGTGACATGACTGTTAAGAAAAACAGTAACTGTGCTGAAGTTAGACTTTCTGAGTGAAGAGATTTTATGTGCTAATGTATACTTTGAAGCTGAAAGAATAAAAATAAAATTTTGTTACTCTCAGCAAAAAAAGGTGGAGGAATATTGCACAGGATTGCACCTAGATGGCTCTTGAATGTCTCCAGTGAGGGAGACTCCACTACCTCTCTGGACAATCTGTTTCTGTGCATGGTCACCCACACAGTAAAGAAGTTCTTCCTTATATTCAGGTAGAGCTTTCCTGTGCATCAGTTTCTGCCTGTTGTCTCTTGTCCTGTTGCTCAGCATCACCAAGAAGAGTCTGGCTTCAACCTCTTGACACCCTTCTTTCAGATAACTACAGGCATTGATAAGATCCCCTCTTAGTCTTCTTTGGTCTAAACAGACCCAACTCTCAGCCTTCCATAGAATCATGGAATTGGTTAGGCTGGAAAAAGCCTCTATGATCATCAAGTCCAACTCTTTCAACCTTTCCTCCTAAGAGAGATGCTCCAGTTCCTTGATCTTCTTTGTTGCACTCCACTGGACCCATTCCAGGAGTGCCATGTACTTGTACTGAGCACTTGTACTAAGGAGCCCAGAACTGGACACAGCACTGCAGATGCAACCTCGCTGGCTACAAGGACACACTGCTGTCTCATGGACAGATTGTTGTCCACCAGGTCCCCCAAGTCTTTCTCTGCACAGCTGTTTTTTAGCAGGTCAGCCCCCAGTCGCTACTGGTGCCTGGGGTTATTCCTCCCCAAGTGCAAGAACCTGCATTTGCCCTTATTGAATTTCAGATAGTCCTTCTCTGCCCATCTCTCCTGCCTGAGATCCTTCTGAAGGACTGCACAGCCTCTGGGGTATTGGCCACTCCTCCCAGCTTTTTTGTCACCAACAAACTGGGTGAGAATATCTTCTATACTTGGAGAATATTGAGTAGTTTATTTCTACTGTATAGATAATCACAAACTTTTTTTTTTCCCCAAAAAATTCATCACTTAGATGATGTCTTCCTTATTTGTGTATCTCATTTTTATTAGAGTTCTCATGAACAAATGCACAATTGCACAAACACATCTACAAGATATATTATAAAATGAATTTGTATGATTTTAGTTGTCTTTTTTTTCAGTTCATATTTTTGCTATAAATGAAATCCTTTGATAGGTCCCTCTGCCTCAGTAGTCTCTTTTGACCAATGGCAGTAGGAAAGAAACTACCAGCACTCTCTAGTGTCATCAAATACATCTTTTGCATCTACAGCTATTGATTTTGTAAGTTCCAGGTGTGCTCTCCTCAGCTTTCTCTGTTATAAGCAGAACAGTTCTACCCTTTTCAGTCTCTCTTAGTAGGGCAGTAATTCAGTCCCCTTTATCAGTCCCATAATTGTGGTATAATATTAGATTTATGTGAAATGCACTCTGCATTTCACTAAAATTTAAACTTCAAATCATAGTCCTTTTCCAGCCTTTAATAGTTCTACACTGCTGGGCTTTTTTCCCCAAAAGATTTCTTAAATGAAATATCACACCACTAGCTGGTTCCATGATCTGTCTGCAACTGAACCATGAGGCATTTTTTAACAGATAAGTAGTATTTTTAAATATTGAGTTTAAAACTATTCACGTCTGTGAAAAATATTTTAATTAAGTAGTCTACTCATATTTTATACTATGCAGAACAGGCTAGATACTTACTACAGTAAGAGATCATAGTGATTGAATTTTAGAGAAAACAAGCATATTAAACAGGAAAATGACCAAAAATTGTCAATGTAGTATAGAAATAAAGACAACAAACCTGTTCGTCCTGGATGGTGAAGAAATAGTGACAGTATAATCCTCCATTTTTTGTCCTGAAAACACTGTTGCAGGATATAGCATTTTTTCTGCCTAAGAATTTTGATGAAAACCAGAACCCAGAAGGAATATTGGGAATATTATAATCACTGTATTATGTTTCTTATTGGAGATTTAAAAGCATGAAATTTAATGGAAATAACTGTGTAGTACATACAAGCATATATAAATTTAATTGAGGCCTGTGAGGTGGTATATGTTTAGTCATGCTAAAAGAAAGTTTTTAGAATGACGTAGTCATTGTTTCAGACTTAGTGACTGAGTATCTTTAATTGCTAGTCAGTTTTCTTAGGCAGCTGATAGAGTGGGAAGGGTGATGTGGGATGTCCTGCCCTGGGACTGCATGTTTGTCTCATGGCACATGTTGCGAAGAACCAGCATGAACAGGAAACCATTCTGGCAAGCCAGGGGAAATAAAGGCCTGTGCAGGAAAACTGAGAAGAAAGTTTCTCAAGGAAAACATAAAACTGCAGAAAACAAGCATGAGAATGCTGGTCACTGTTACGGCAGTGTTGTCTGCGTGTCACTCAGCTCTGAAAGGAGTCATGTCCTGACAATGCCTGCAGGCGGCGCTGCTTGGCGAGAAGCAGCTGTGCCTCGCCCGAGACCATCGCTCTCTGTTAGGAGCGTCTCTCGAGGATTTAAACATGTTAGGGCTGTTCCTTTGCAGCTTACGTCATGCTTGCATATATTTTCTGTCTTTTTAATGGGTATTATGTAAGGATTTTAAAAAATTGGATTAAATTTATCCGTCGTTAATTTTGTTGATATCTAGGCAGAAGAACTCTGACTGTGCAAGTCTCCAGACTACCTGATCTAGCCTTGAAACTAGCCTTGCTTTGAGCAGCAGTTTGGGCTGTGTGGCAAGTGTCTTCAAACTTAAGTAAAATACTGATTAAATAATTCCATAAGCTGTATTACTAAGTAATTTGATGAAGGTCAAGCTGTCTAAAATGATGCCCAGTGTACAGAAAAAAACAAGAGCTTGCATCTTAACAGCATTTTAGAATATGTGTCTGAATTTACCAGAAGAAATTTAAATCCAGTCATCTAATATGAAGTTGCAAACGAATTTTGTAAAAACAATCAGCTGGAGAAGCTCTTATGCAAAGCAAGCTGGCAAGGGTGTGTGTCTTTGTGCATGTGTTCAATTTCTAGCTCTAGAACTGCTTACAGTATTCTCTTGTTTTATCTGTATATAAGACAAGACAGAATTTCTGATATTGTAGCATAGTAGTTGTGCTTATGTTGTGTTATGACTTGCCCAGAGAGAGGAAACTCCTGATATTATTTACCTTTGTTACAGTGGCTTGGAGCAGTTGTTGGAAGTATGTTTATGGAAGTATGCAATTAATACTAATAGCTCTCCCTAAAAGAATTTGATTTATTAGAACATAATTTGTTTGGACTAAATGAGAGCTGGACTGTTAACTCTTTGTAAATTGATGATTAAGTACTTGATCAGTATTAAAAGTTAACTATTAAAGGATGTATTTTGTCTGTCATGTTGTATTAAGATTTCAGCTGTGTTCTTTTCAACTGAATATCAATGTCCTACCTACAGTCTGACTGTTCTGGAAGTTTGTCTAGTCAAATAGACAGATAGATATACTCTTGTATCACCTGAAGAATCTAATTTGGAAGGCTTTGTACTCTAAATACACTTGCTATCAACTTACTCTATTAAGAGTAATTGCTGCAGCTAATTTTTCACATCATCATCACGGACAAAATATGATCTTTTCCCTCTGAGTATAGTTCTTTATTTGGTCAATTCATACCTTGCTTTCTTCTTCTAGTATTCTGGAGATTTGGAATGGTGACAAGTAACTATTTCTTTAAGTTTGATTCCTAGATTCTGTCTTTTTGTTTTTTAATGAAGTTTATCTGTAAATGCGTATGTCTACCACATTAAGTGGAGCGGGAAACAGAGCAGCTGAAACTAAAGGAATACCTCTACAGGAAAAGGGAATTTGCAGGACCTGTCTGTGCTGCAGTCTTCACTCAAGTAAGACCACAAATAAACAGCCTTAATTTAAGGAATTTATTTAACCTGAGTGCTTGATACTAAATGCAAAAAGAGACTGTAGTGGTGAATTGTTTTAAAATCTGCTAATTTACATGTAGTTCAGTCCATGTCCGAGTCTATGTGTGTATACATGTCTGTGTACGCACTCTATAATCTCTTGCATTACAAATTATCATGTAAAACTCAAAAACGATATGAACTCATTCACATTGGAACAACAACATGAAATTCAATTGCTTTCAATGCTGAAAATCAGAAGGTGAGTGAAATCCATGTTTTCAAAGGTTTTATAAACAGAGTTTTATATACTCCACAAAATCAAGCTGTTATTCTGCTGTCTGTGGACAGGAGCTCTCCCCTGAAAAAGGGCTCGTGGGCATGGTATTGGAATAGAGTAGTTACATAGAAGTGCTGAATATTGGAATAGAGTAGTTACATAGAAGTCCTGAATTATTACAGAAAACCTCAAAACAGTAATACTGGATGGATAAATATTTCCACAAGCAATTTTTTTATCATGTCTTTCAAGATGCTTTTTGTGCTCTGCAGTGGAGCAAAAAGATGATATAGGGGTGGAAGAGCTGAATTTATTATGAGGAAGGGAATGGGATGCAGGGATGCCCTGTGAGAACATTTGTTTTATTCACATTCTCCCATGCTAGAACAAGACAAAGCAGTATGGATTGCATCCCAAATTCTTGCAGAATTTGACAGAGAAGCTTTGTGTGAGGGGCTCAGAACAATTTACCTTCTGTTCCACACAAAAAAGCATCTTATTCTTCTCAGGTCTCATCTTCATTTTGGTGACTTTACATTCCTGTCCTGTACCTCTTCCTGATCTTCTTCCCCCTCTTTTCTATGCACAAGCACCTGCTCTTGTAGTCAGGAACTTTCAGAGTAATTAACATTTAAAGCCTAGCCTCTTACTACTGCCTACTCTCCTTGTCAGTCTTTATGGTGTCTCTATCCTGCCCATTCTGCCAGCCTTTCAAGCTTGTCAGCTGTTGGATAGGCGTATGAATAGCTCACCAGAAGCTCTTGCTTATGGTTCACCCACAGATCTTGCGCCCTATCCAGTTTTAACAGGCATTATTCAATTCTCACCTTGTGTTTCTTTGCCTCTTATTTTTTAAACTCAAAACGTTCCTAATACCCTTGCTCTGTTTTGATTATGCTGTGTTATACTTTATCCTGGGCCTTGATTGACATTTGTACCCACCCACTTCCCTCCTGTTGTCTGAGAAGCTACCTCCACAAGTCTGTAAGTGCAAACATTTAGCCATCTTGCTTTTTTGTTCCTTATGTTATTTTTCCTCCTCTTCCCTTCCTCCTCCACAGACAGCTAGGTATGTGTCTCAACATGTGGTGTATATAGTTAATATTATCTTTAGGTTGGCTTGTTATTCCCTTTAAACACATATAAACAGAATAATAAAAAGTATAGCCCTTATTCATCAGTTTCACTGTCCGCCCATGCAGGTAAATGAGTTCCCACAATGTTTCAAAAAAAATTATAGATAGCTGTTAAATAATCTTGGGATGTTGGAAATTCTGTATCAGTTGATGCTGTTTGGAAAACAAGTGAGTGCATTTGAAATGCGGAATGGATATGCATATGTCACACCCCACCCCCTTAGTATTTGAATATATTATTTCTATCTTCTACTTGTTTTTCTATACAAAATTAGAAAATGTAGTTTTTAAGCTGATTTTACAAAATCTGTTTTCAGTTTTCAAACCAAAGTGCTACCATGACAGTTTCATATAAACTTATGTTGAAAATGAAGATGTACACCTGGAATGCTTTTCTGACTGACTAGTTTCTTGAAGTTCTGCTGTAGTTCACTGTAGACAGTGACTTCTGTGGGAGAAAGACAAACCAAGTTACCATGCTTTATTACAGGAGATGAATTGTTTGTTTGCAAAAGAGGCAGTGAGGCCTTATGAAGGGTGAGACCTATCTGTCAACAGCAAAACCTCTTTGGCTTACCCTAGGGCAGTCTGGGAAATTTGTCTTTAAAAGAGTCAGTTCACGATAAAGGTGTTTTATTAGCTAGTATTTTGGGTAACATGCTGATAACCAGACCAAAAGTCTTTTTTGTGCAGTGAAAGAAGGAAGCACTTGAAGGTGCTGAAAGAAAAATATGTCTAAGGGACTGAATTTATCAGGGTTTCTATTTTTAACTTTAGGTCTTTTTGGTTGTGTAGTGTAATGATTTCTTTGAAATCCAAAATGTTTTGTTTTCTGACTGATAGTTGTTTCTATATTAGCTAGTAGTGATATTGTAAATGTTTTGTGCTAGATTTTTTGATGAAAGTTTTGGCACATGCATAAATCACCCTACTTCCCCCCACACCTTCCCAATGATACTGTCTTCAGAAATTTTCTATTTATGTATGTGAGCCTGCCCTGAATTCTTTTTATATTGGGGGACATCGCTGTAGGTTGAAAATAAAAACCTACAAGAGTATAAATTGTTTCAAATATAGCTCAAAAACAAAAGACAAAATTTTTACCTGGAGATATCTTGTTTTCTTTTTTTTTTTCTTTTAATGTAAATCAGAATTTTATGTAAATTAGAATATGCTTTGAATGGATGAATTTTGAGGTGATGTTTTGATTACAGATGTATGTATTCTCTGAATTTCTGCTATATCATTAGCTTGCCTGGCATATCCCTTGACACCCCTTCCCTCCCGTCCTCTCTCCAAAATTAAGTTCCAGTTAAATTTATCATTCATAATCTTAAATTATAGAAACACTTAATTATGACAGCCTTATAGCATTTTTTGTTGTTGTTCTTTCATACAGCTTTAAAAAAAATCATGTAACTCCCCAAATTTTGGGCTAAATGAAGAATTTCTGGTAAACAGAGAGTACTTTGCCACTCAGCTGTCAGGCAGTTTAGGGATCAAGGACAGGCCTGTTACATTGTTTGGCTTCACCATGTTTTGTTCAAGGTTCTAAGAAGTCCGAAATGTGACCTAGCTATCCACACTTGCATGATTTTATTTGCTTCCTGTTGAATTCCCTTCCTTCTTTTCATAGTTTAAAAAAATGTGTAGTCCCATAATGTGCAAGTTAAGGCTGAGGAAAACAATGAATTCATTTGAAGTCAATAATGGATAACAGAATTAGTGTATTGTGGTAACTCAGCTGAGGAAGAGATACATGCTCAGCTAGATCAGTGTTTTGAATTCTTTCTCCAGAATCTGTGTTTAGAGGTATAGGATTAATTAAAACGATATGAAAATCCTGTACTGGGACATTGTGAAATCACTCAGTATTTCAGTAATGGATTATGAAACCAGAAATGTTAAAAATGGCTGGTTTTGACACCTTTGAAGTGCCACAGAGTACAGAATACTGAAGATTAATATTTTAAAAGTGATCTGAAAAGCTGTAAAAATTAACCTACTCACACAGTATATACTCATAGCATAGGAGTGAGCCTTAAGGATATTCACTGTTGTGATGGCAAGCAGTGTTAAACAACCTTCTCCTGCCCCTGCCCCCTGCATTTCAGTTCGTTTTGGCTTGTTGTGGGTTTGTTTGGTTTGGGTTTTTTTGGGTTTTTTTGTTGGTTTTTTTTTTTTTTTTTTTAATGCAAAATACCCAATT
>JAWWTY010000088.1:4828647-4847780 GCA_035222235.1 Margarornis squamiger
TAGAGGGGAGTAGAATACATAGCTTTGATCACCCCCACACAGTGATAACTGGCCCCATCTGCTGAACTAGGACACCAATTATGTAAATTTTATTATTAGAAGAGAAAACAGGGATGTTACTGTAGTATTTATGTCAAAGAGCTAATTTTTTTTTTCAGTTAAAATTTCTGAACATCAAGATAAAAGTTGATGATGCTGCTTTACCCTGTTTTTGTCTTGATGTCGTGCTAGCCTCTAGTCTGATTCCACAGTGCCATGTACCATCTCTTCGGCTTGGGGAATCACCTGTCACTCCCTCAGCTGCAGCATAAACTGGAAAGGAGGATTTTTTATGTTTCAATATCAGGGACTGTGCAATCTCTGTCTATAGCAACCAGCAGGCACAGCAGTCTAAATATGTCTAATAGCTCTCTCAAGCACTTTGAGACCTGGGCACTTGTATGCTATACTATTTTCATTCCCTGCTTTTACTTCTGAGTTTCATATTATCTGAATTAGTATTCTTGTGACCCCAATGGTGTTCACAAGTTTTCCTTTCTAGTTTTGAAACAATGTAGTATTGGCCTGGTGTTAATACTGTCTGTTAGAGTTGCAGCCTCATTGTGGTCTACAACTTCCTTGTGAGAGGAAGCAGAGGGACAGATACAGACCTCTTCCCTTTCATGACCAGTGAGAGGACTCAAAGAAATGGCGTGAAGATGTGTCGGAGGGTTAGGCTGGATATTAGAAAAAGGTTCTTCACCCTGAGCATACTTGAGCACTGGAAGAGGCTCCCCAGAGAAGTGGTCATGGCACCAAGCCTGACAAAGTTTAAGTGGACAAGCCTTTCAGACACATGGTGTGATTGTTAAGGCTGTCCTGTGCAGAGCCAGGAGCTGGACTTTGACAATCCCTGTGGGTCCCTTTCAACTCAGGCTATTCCTATGACTCATATCTGGAAGTATTGAGTTAGTGTCTTGGTTAGGAGTGGGTTCAAGGCCTGTAATAATAGTTCTGTCTTCATCTGATAAGTTAATGAGTCTGATTCTTATTTTGTCTACACTTTACTTTTTCCTTCCATACTAGATTGTTGTAAAAGCAGCAGATAAACTAAACTGGGAAAATTTAAACTCTGAGCTTAGAATATCTGAATAAGCTGGCATTTTTAAACTGAATTTTATCTCAAAAAAGAAATATATGTAGCAAATTGCATCCAAACTACATTATCACAAAGTACTGACATCTTGCAGCTTTATTTAGATGTTGTGCAAATGATATAATAACTTACTTCTGATAGATACTGATTGACTTAAATCCTGACGGGCTGTATAACCCCTTAGTAAATACATTAGCAGGAAACCGCCAAAGAACATTTCACTTGCACTAAAACTAGCTTTTTTTCTGGAATTACTTGACTCGAGGTGCCCACCAAAGCTGCTCTATCATTCCTGCTCCTTAGCTGGGCAGGGGAGAGAGAATACAATGAAAGACTTGTGGGTCAAAATAAGGACAGAGACAGATCACTCATAAGTTACCACCATGGGCAAAATAGACTTGGCTTGGAGAAATTAGTTTAATTTATTATCATTCAAATCAAAATAGGATAATGAGAAATAAAAACAAAGCATAAAAATAATTTTTCCCCACCTCTCCCTTCTTCTTGGGCTTAAGTTTACTCCTGATCTTCTCTATCTCCTCCCCACAGTGGAACAAAGAATGGGGGTTGTGGCCAGTTCTTAATATTTTTTTCTGCTGCTCCTTCCTCCTAAGGGGGAGGGTTCCTCACACTCTTTTCCTTACTTCAGAGTGAGATCACCTCCACAGTAGACTGTTCGTCATGAACTTCTCCAATATTAGTCCTTCCCACAGGCTGCAATTCTTCACAAACTGCTCCAGTGTGAGTCCCTCCCATGGGTCCCTCCCTTTCCACAACAGGCTGCTCCAGCATAGGTCCCCTGCAGAGTTACAAGTCTTCTCTGCTCCAGTGTTGGATCCTCTCCCCATGGGACCACAGCTCATTCCAGGAGTCTTCTCCAGTGTGGGCTTCCCACAGGGTCAGAGCCTCCTTTGGGCATCTACCTGCTCTGACATTGAGTCCTTCAGGGGCTGCAGGTGGATCTCTGCTCCACCATGAACCTCCATGGGCTGCAGTGGCATAGCCTGCCCCACCATGCTCTTCACCACAGGCCATTGGAGCATTTCCTCCCCGTTTCTGCGCTGATCTTGGTTTCTGCAGAGCTCTTTCTCTCACTTACTCTCATTTCTCTTGCATAGCAACTTTCCCCCCTTCTTAAATGTGTTATCGCATTGGTACTACAACCATCACTGATAGACTTGTCCTTGGTCAGCAGAGTCTGCCTTGGAGCCAGCTGGCATTGGCTCTGTTGGACATTGGGGAAGCTTCTAGTAGCTACTCACAGAAGCCAGCCTATTATCTCTTCCGCTACCAACACTTTGCCACACAAACTCAACGCACCTTGTTATCATCTGCCCTATTTCATACTCAGGCATAAGGAGCATGTAATTTAAGGCCCAGAAATTGGTGGGTTGTGAGTGTTTTTCATTGTGTCCCAGCAAATCTCTCTGGTACTCAGATGTCTGGCTCTGCTGCTTTTTACAAACAAATGTAATTAAAAAGTTGGACAAGTCAGCCCTGTACTCTCATAGCTATGAGGGTCACACAGGTACTAGGAGGCACAGAAAGTGGTGACTGCACAATAATTTAAACGTTATTCTGCCTGTATTGGGGATGTTGACAATTTGTCCTGCTGCCTGAATTTGGAAATCTGGAAACCCCAATAATTCAAATTTTACAGCTTCAAATATTAAAGCAGAAATTCATTGTTCATTCATTCTGCCTCCATCTGCAGATATGTTTTAAGCATGCATGCTTTGGTAAAATTAAATTCATGATGTTGTAAATGTACTGATTTTGTCATAAATGATAATGTTAGTTATTTGGAAAAGTCTCAATGAAGTAGCACCATTTTTTGTGGAACTGTTGTCCTCCAAGTGTGAAAAATGGTGATATTACAATTTAGTGAGGGAGAAAGCATACTATCTAATGTATCTAATATATGGACTCTTAGCCAGTGGCCTGAAGGTACATAGTTGCATTTTCCTTGGACTGTTTTGCATTTATTACTTGCATAAGTATTTACTGTCACTATGACTGAAAGACATTTATTTTTCTACTTTTTTCATCTTATTTCTTCATGCATTTCACAGAACAGTTTAGTATAACAACAGCCACATTTCTTAATTTCCACTTGTCTGAGAGCATCTACTCTGAAAGGCAAAAGTAAAACCAAGACACTGCAGGAACTGATGTGTACTGCGAGGAAAGGGGTAAAAAAAATCATGTAGCTGCTTTAAGCTACACTTCTCCCCTAAAATCCTTTGTAGCTAGTCAGGCATAATAAAAGCATTATGAATGTGTCCAGCCTTATCCTTACCTTGTGTCCTTATCCATAACGAATTCATTGGAAATACACTCTAAGACAGCAGTTTTCAAAGAAACTTATTTAGAATTACCAAGGTCTGTGTGTTGTCATATGTTACAGCAGAGAAGCAGTACAAGAAGACTGACTCTAAGTTTTATCTGAGTGGCTTGGTCAGTGTTTACAGCACAGATAAAATAAGACTTGGAATTTAACCATGGATTTCAGTGCAAAGAATTTGTCTTCACCCATTCCATGAAGACTGATTGTAATGGAAATAAGGAAGAATTTCATCCTGGGGATAAACAGAAACAATTGGGTGGACTTCACATCCCAAGGAATCAATTATCTCACCATAGGGTGGAACCCTGTAACACTTATTGCTTCATCTCAGTGGATTTTTTAAATTGAAACTTTCCTATATTGTTTTTGGCTCTTTTTATGCCTCACTTGTCACTTGTTAGTTCAATTTACAGAGCACAACAATAGCATTATGGTCACCAAATTGGTTCTTGAAGTTAATTAGCTTGCAGTCAAAGCCAAAGCATGACACCAAACCCCAACTAAAGTCTTAGCTGAAATAAAGAGCAATTTTACTTAAATCTTTAGATTAGAACATTTGTCTAGTGCAAAATCTGTGTAATGTACAGCCATAAGAAGAGAGATTTGGTATTTAATGACAGGAAAAAATTTTATGTGCTGCAAGAGTTGTACTATGATGTGTAAGAGGTACTCATTGACTAGAAGCTTAATGGCCATTTAAAAATATTTTCATTATCAATTGAATTTAAATTATATGTAGTTAAAAGTTGTGGTTTTATTTCCTTGAATATTGTGTGCAAGCACTTGCTGTGCTTCTGTTTCTGTCCTGATGAAAATACAATTATGTGTTTTGCAGCAGATACATAGAGCATAAAAAAGACATATTAATAATTCTGGTGGAACTCAGTCAGGGGTCTGAACACCTGCAATAGCAGGAGAGAAATAACATGGGATGCTTGACTGTAATCAAACTCTGCAGGTTCATTTGCATTTTGAGTGTAAAATTGCAGCATACTTTTCTCAACAGATTATGATTCTCCAAGTATTAGGTATTTGTCAGCAAATGTCACTTGATTAATAGGTTGATTCTGCTTCACTGGAACAACCTTCTATTAGGATAGGGACAAAGGATTTTTCATAGGTTTTTTTTTTTATTACTATTACAGATCTAGGGATAATAGTGATTTCTAGAAACATGGTAGAATATTGCATAATCACTGGCATATAGTTGCTTTATATCACCTAAGTGTGGAGTTGAGGGCTGCTGATTTGCATAAGCACTGTGAATTAGAATCATGAAATGGTTTGGGTTAGATGGGACCTTTAAGGACCTTAGTTCAACTTCCTACAATAGGCAGGGACACCTTCCGCTAGACCAGGTTGCTCAAAGCCCCATCCAACCTGGCCTTGAACGCTTCCAGGAATTGGGCAGCCACAGCTTCTCTGGGCAACCTGTGTCAGTGCCTCACCACTCTTGTTAAAAAAACAACAACAACAACAACAACCAAACAAACAAAAACCCAAACCAAAACAAACAAACACCCCAAAACCCACAAACAAACAAACCAGAAAAAACCTAACAAAAAAAACCCCACCTTCCTTATATTTAATCTAAACCTGCCCCCTTTCAGTTTGAAGCTGTTCCCCGTTGTCCAGTCACTACAGGGTTTGGTAAATGCCCTTATTCTATGCTTCTTTTTATATCTGAAAGGCCACATTAAGGTCTCCCTGAAGACAGACCTTTCTCTTCACAGGCTGAAAAACGCCAAGTCTCTCAGACATTCTTCATGGAAAAGCAGTTCCAGCCCTTTGATCCAAACAGTCCGGGTACTAACTCTAACAGATCCATGTCCTTCTTCTACAGTTAAGTCCAGAAGTAGATGCAGTACTCCACATTGGAATCTCATTACAACACAGCAGAGGGGCAGAATCACCTCCCTTAACCTGCTGGCCACATTTAATTTTTTTCTGCAACCCAAGATACAGTTTGCTTTCAAGGCTGCAAGCACTCATTGCTGGCTCATATCTAAGTTTTCATCTGCCAGTATCTCTGAGTCCATCACTGCATCCCCAATCTGTATTCATTCTGGTGATTACCCTGACTCACATGCCTGACATTGTACTAGGCCTTGATAAACTTCTGAAAGGTCACATGGCCTTTCTTTTCAAGCTTGTCCAGGTCTGTCTAACGACATCCCTTTCCTCAAACTAATCAACTGTGCCCCTCAACTTTGTGTCATCTGTAGGCTTGTTGAGTGTGCAGCTCAATCCCCCTGTCCATGTAATTGATGAAGATATTAAAAGGTATTGATCTCAGAATGGACCCTTGAGGGGCACCACTCGTTCCCAGTTTCCATTTGGACATTAAACCATTAACTGTAACTCACTGGGTGTGGCCATTCAGCCAGTTCCTTACACATCTAACAGTCCATCCATCAAGTCCACAGCTCTCCAATTTAGCAGCAAGAATGTTGTGTGGGACCATGTCAGAGGCTTTACAGAAGTTCAGACATATGACGGCAGTTTCTCTTCCACTGCCCACTGATGCAGTAACTCCATTGTAGAATGGAGTCACTTAGTCACTATTTGCCACTAGTGAAGCAATATTGGCTTTCTCTAGTGACCTTCCTGTCTTCCATATATTTTAACCATTTTTCGGGTGAATCTGTTCCATGATCTTATCAGTCTCTGAGAGGAGACTGACTGGTCAGTAGTTCCCAGTGTCCTCCTTTTTATCCTTTTTAAAAATAGATGCAATATTCCCTTTTCTCCAAACACTTGGGGCTTTGTCTGACTGCTATGACTTTTCATAGCTGTCCTTTGAAGACATCCATAAAGCAGTGGGATAGCTTTGCATGCTCTTACTCTTATGAGGGGCTCCGTAAGAACTTACTCTGACAGTTTCACAGCAGTAGCTGTGTTTCACAACACAGTAAGAGAAATATTCTAAGCGTTCATTCTCTAAGTGTAAGGGACTCTCAGACATGCCTTGAGAAATAACTGGACTTTCCCTTCTCTGGAAGACATGATATTGTTAAATGCCTTTTTTTTTCCTGGTTATACTTCTTTTCCAAGATGCAATGGACATAAAAATATACATTAGTTCTGTGAAACTTGTTTCTGTAATAGTGATCTTTGCCACACTGTGTTCTGTGAGCGGTGGTACTTTTATAGTTTAATGCTGCTTTTCATGATATGAAAACATGTGAGTATTTTACTACCTTTGAGGACCTCATCTTTGTTCTGCAGTGTCATACCTGCCAGAAATGAATCATCCTCAAGCTGAGTGTTTAGCAACTAATTTTATTTAAGAAAATATTCCAAAAGTTTTGTGGCATGGGCTCTTACCAGCTGTGGAGGTTTGGGTTGGCTCCCTGCCAAACCCAGTTGTTGACCACAGAGATTTCCCCCCCACCCTCAAAAGAGAAAAAAAAGTACCAAAATAAAATTGTAGTAAAAGTATACATATATTCACATATATTACAGTTATATACAATTAAACACTATGCATATACAGAACAAGAATCCAAGCAACCCCAAAAGGGAAAAGGGGGAAAAGGGAAAGGGAAGAGGGACAAAAATGGGTAAAACCAAAACAAAACAGATACACACACACTTGATATGGATGCTCAGTGAGGGAGGGAGGCCGTATAACCTGTGAAAGTTGCTGCTTATGTGCTTTTTCTTTTTAAAATTCTGTAACTTCATCTGCTTCAATTTTAGGGCCTGGAGAGAAAACTCCCAGTAATATATTTTGTACTTACAATCTATCAGATTTTTATTTTATAACAGACCAGTTGTATCAGGTGAGATTAGAGACTGATCTAACCTGGAGAATTTTTTGAGAGTCTCTAAGGACAAATCTCTAAGGACAATTAAGCTTATGAATTCCTTACTGTACAGTTTAAACCCCAATTGTTTGCAGCTTAGGATTTTATTTATATGTATAATAATTTAAGGGAATTTGTATGATGTATCTTTGAATTTTAGGGTTAAATATGAGGTTTCTGTATGTCTCTCTGCTAGGCTTAAATTTGTACTTGTATGTGCAATTTAATTGTATTTATGGCATGCTTGTACTTCATAATGACAATAAAATCCCTCGTTTTTAATGGAATTTTCTTGAGGTGGGTACCTTAATCTGCATTATTTTTTTTAAGTGTGCCCACACCTGCGTGTGTGTGTGTGTGTGTGTGTGTGTGTGTTTGGAGTCACTTTATTCAGTGTCAGTAGGTGTGTTTCCATCATTACTTTGGTGAGATGTTCAAACCTCTTTTGACAAAAGAAGAAAGCAGTAAGTGCCAGCATCTGCTCCATTGATGAGAGGGTTTTTACTAACTTAAACTGCAAGGAATTATCCTCTGTATATGAGACAAAGTCAGCCCCTGTATGTGAAGCAAATGCTGTCTCTTAAAATGTAGACTGGTCTATATGACCTTTTTCTCCCATGGTTACTGCCATGGGTCCCCACCTCTGGTGCCTCTCTCAGGAACTGCTTGAAAAGAGAATCAGTTCCTTTCCATGCCTACATTTTAGTAAATCTTTCTCCAGAGCTTAAAACTGACCAGAGGGACACAACCGTTTTCTTAAAAAGAACCATCTAAACCACGCCATTGCTTTTTCCTTTACCTTACAGTAGACAAAACTTGTTTCTGTTGTATTCAGCTGTTATTTACTGAACTCTCAAAATTTACTTCACCATTCAAGAAATCTTCCTTCCTGTACCTACCATGAAACATATCATTTGACCTCTAGAGATAGTTTAGTATGATTTAATCCCAGCTGTAATGCAGTAATATTTTTTCCATGGCATGATGTTGTGTTTGTGATGCAGTATATTGAATTGAATCACTGACACTAGCACTCTGCAATCTTACTCTTTTTCCTTTCTGTGAAGATTTACACTATTTCAGTGATATTTCTGGACCTATTTTCCAATGTAAATACACCAGTATTTACAGTATACAGTAAATTCTACTGTTAATGTGAGAACATAGGGAGAAAGATCATTTTATAAAGAAAGTGTTTGATTAAAAAGAAATGTGAAATATGTTTATAAAGGCTGTGCAAAACCAGTTGAGGAATCTGTTTCTTCATCTTTGTTATGAAAAAGGGCTAAAGAGTTTTGTGGTTGAATTACTTCATTGAGAAGTTATGCATCTAAGAAAAACAAAGTTATGTCTTAAAAAAATCTGAAGACAGGTAGCATGTACTTGTACTAACTCTCCCACTAATAGGTAAGAATCATACTGCAGCCAGAGTATTTTAAATTCCTCTGTTTTAAAACAATAGGATAGCACCTTTCATATATGACATTGACTATTTAGTGGAGTCATAACAAGAAACTTGTGGGATTCTGTTTTTTACAGTTCGAGTGTTTCCAAGCAGATCTTCAAGGAGGAACATAGTGCATTTCATGTTATAAATTTCCCTTTATCATGAATGGAGCTAGAGAAATCTATTGGATAAAATGAAAAAAAAGGAAAAGCAAACCTGCCAACGGGTAATTAAACAGAGCCAAAACTTGCATTAGCAGTTATCAAAGTAGCCACTGCAAAAAGCATATGCAAAATGTTATAACATCAAAATTAGCATCAGTGGTACTTTCAGTTTTGTTTTGAGCAAGTTAATTTAGTTGCAGATTTTTTTAACTCACCTTGCAACTGGAAATGCAGACATCACCTCAGTTCTCAAATGTACACATCAATTCCTTCACTTTTATTTTTAGTGATACGATAAAAATCACAGAAGAAAAAAAAATCACATACTTGTATTTTACAAAAATGTGTTAGCTGCACACACATTCATGTTGCAGGTCAGTGTAACCTGCATTTGCTGTAGCAGAGGTCGTGTTCATGGTCCCTTCATGGCCACTTCAAGGCAGACTGTGTGCACATATTTCCATTTTCTCTTCATGCCTCAGAGAATATCTGTATAGGGAGGTTTCTTAATCTGTCTGAAAAAATAATGCAATTTACTTCCTGAACTACTTGGAACTTCTGCTTTATCCCATCGTAACCAGTCATAATGCTGCAAGGAAAATCTGTACTCCTAGTCATTTGTCAAAGAGATCAGCTCCTCTTTGGATTTACCTTATATGTCAGCGCTTAAGAATAATAACTAATATGATTCCTGCAGAATATATAATCTGTAATATATGTAAGTGTTGATCCTAACTAGTAAGAAATTATTTCAATGAGTTTACAAGCCAAAACTGTGGGGGTTTATGACTTCAAAGTCTTTGAGTATATAAAATAATTTTTAAAAAATGAATGTACTCTCTCAGTGAGGATCTTGCCTGGACACGAGGCACCAAGCACAGATTGTTTAAGGAGAAATTCTTTTTAGGTATTAGTAAAAGATCTTTGCTGTGAAAACAATTCATTGGAATAAGTTGTCATCACTTTAAACAATCTTCTATGTGATGGGGATGTAATGAAATACGACTTTCTTTCTAGGTCAGTTCCAACTATTAAAAACACTCAGGTAATTGCTTCCTTTTTTTGTGTCCCTTTGGCAGTACCGCTTCATTTCTGAAGTATCTTAATGCAAAAATAGCTGTTTTGGCAGATAATTGGTTGATCTTTATCCAAGTTCTGCAAGCAAATTTGAATGACTGGCTCATAATTCTGTGATTCTGATTAACTTTCCATTGTCATCCAGAAATTGTTTCTGTTTTACACCAGTATAAAAAAGCCAAGGAATGCTGGACTTGCTATGGAGAGCTGAAATAGCTCTCTGCTGGTGATGCAGGGAATAAGAGTATAGGTCCTTGTTTTGCTAGGATGAACACTGGTCTATTAAATGCTACTCTTCTTACTGTTTATTTCCTGTTTGTTTTTTGGGGTTTTTTTGGTTTTTTTTGGTTGGTTGGTTGGGTGGTTTGCTTTTTTAGGTTTTTTTTGGTTGTTTGGTTCTTTTTTTTTTTTTTCATCCAAGATAACACTACTTACCCTTATCTCTTTATCATTCTGTTATTTTTTGGGGAAAAAAACCCCACTAACATTAAGGCCCCCCTCCATGAATTTAGAGAGACTGTCAGCTTATTTACTTCTATCTACTACCTGGACATGCTAAATGAAATGTAAGAGGTAAAATTTCTCTTTTGCAATTCAGAAGTTCATTATCTCTCAACTTCCCACTGTGAGACTTCCTTCCACTAACAGCAGTATTTCAGGGATGAACAGCAATGTTTATGCTGCTTACATTAGTCTCTTAATAATAACCTTAGCCAGCTCTATTCAGCATCAGTCCATCATTAGCAGTCTCAATGTATTGCTGAAGATTCTTGTTACTTCATCAACAGTCTTGTGTCACTGTTTTAGGAACTGCTTATAACTGATAGCATATGGTGGCTGATGGCTTATTGCTTCTGAGCTTAAAAGGAGGTCTGATATAAAGACTGCTGGCAAGATCAGGTGCTGAAGCTGGATCTAATAATACCTTTGCTTTCATAATCACACAGAGAAGCCACCAAGGATGAAAAATACTGCTTGATAGCTCTTCTTCAGCAGGCATATTTCTTTTGATTTAGTATGATTGTTTTCAGATGGGCACCAACGCATAAAGGTTGTCTGTTTAAATGTATATGGTTGGGGTTTTTTGTTTAGGTTTTTTTTTGTTTGGGCTTGGTTTGTTTTGGTTAGGGTTTTTTTTGTTGGTGGTTTTGTTGGTTTTTGGGGTTTTTTTAAGAGAGAAAAAAAAGACATGGGTTTACCTGCAATTTGGTGGCTATGGCAACACAGTGGTCTGCACATTTTGAATGATCTGTTATTGTCTGCTGTGTTTTCTAGTTGAATAGTTTAATACTAATCCAATTATAAACTGGATTTGGAAGCTGCCAGGCACTTATAAACAGGGGTTTCTGATATTTAATTTGGTAAACAAGTCTTTATCTGTTTTCTTCCACATCAGCTGCAGCAATGCCATACAAACTTAGAGGTGTATACTAGTTTTTAATGATCAGTTTATCAGTGTTACCTATTTAATGAATTCTGTTACGTATTTTTATTTTCTCTGTTCCTTGAAAAGCTTCCCTGTGTCTAGAAGACTGCAGTATTTTTTGTATTGAAAGAGTAATGAACAGTTGCTTGTAACTAGTGAGAAATAAAAAAATTATTACCTCTGTTAATCTTCTAGAAGTCTTTGTTTGTATGCCATTTGGCATGGTTTATAAATATATCAGTTTGACTGAACAACCCTTTTCTTTTTTGATGAACTGGATGTATTTCCTTCATTTAGCTTGTCCTTGACCCTCCTTAACCTTTCATACAGCTATGGATCTTACAGATCCCTCTGGTTTCCTGTGTTTTCTATAAAATATCTCATTTGTATCAGTACAAGTATATGTTTTAGTTCCAGTGCTTGCTCTTTTAATTTTGCTCACCTTTGGGTTTGCTCTTTTCTGGAGTTTAAGGACTTTAGTTTTTTCCTGATACTTCAAAAAGTTCTACAGGGAGACTGGAGATGAAAATACAGAAAGAAAAATCAGGATTTTATAATCCACTATCTTTTGTTTTGTTTTGGTTTTGCTTCTAGCTATTACATTTTGGTTTACCTTTGATAGAATCAATAGTCAGAAGGTGTTCTCCCATCAGGGCTACTATAGTATGTCCAACTGCCTCTTCACTGTATCATTAGAATATGTTTTTAACAATTGGGTTTAAATTTTATCTTCTCTGGTGAACTACAATTATCACTGACTAAGATGTGAGTAATTTGCAAGGGCTAAAAAGAAAAAAAGGCTCTGCTTCAGAAAGGTAGATTTATTTCTTTAATTTTTGTGCAGATGGTGCAACAGATGCCTCCTGTCAATAGCTTCTAAACTCGTAATTCTGCTTTAAAGTTTTCTACATATGTAGGTTAAATATGGAAGCAGCTTTGTTTTTTGTTTTTTGGGGGGTTTTATTGTTTGTTTTGGTTTTTTTTTGTTGTTTTGGTTTTGGAGTTTTTTTTTGTTTTTTTTTTTTTTTTTTTTTTTTTGGTTTTTTTTTGCTTTCCTTGTATTTGGGAAATACACTGATGTATGTATATAGGCAAGATGAAAGCTGCTTTATGTTTATAAATTTTTTTCGCTGCTACTTTACATCTTACTAACTCAGCAGAAATTGACGCAGCTTGACTAAAACATCAGTGGAAGGTTGAATGCCATGGCAAAATATTCCTGAAACACTTTGAAAACAGTCTGTCAAAGTTTTCTTCAGAGTTTAGTAAAACAGACTGTTTTCCATTCACTGAACAGGTTCCCCATAACGTGATTTTCCCCATCTGATGTGATGTGAGAACTCAGACTGAAGTTTCAAATTCCAAACATGTTTCAATTTGGTCACTTGCATAAATGACTAATTCTGGTAAATATAGTTCAATTCTACACATCTTTTAGGTTGCATAAAACTTAGTAGATCATGATGGTTCCATGTAGGCGTTATGGTACCTGTGTTGACAGGTGGGACTTCCCACATGTATCCTTTGTGCAGGAGGAGGTGGCTCCCGTCAGCAGTTCGGCAGAGATCCATCTGCTGTCTGTACCCCAGCCCTGCTGGCCCTGTGTGACACTGCAACTGGTGGGATAGCACAACTCCAAACCATGTCTGCAAATACTTTAAAAATACTTTATTTAGTTAAAATCACAATTGTTCAGCTTGACAAAACACAGGTTGTGATGCTGAACTTGAAGATTGCTTACACGCTTAAAGATAAATGTCTGCATTAATAAATTTATGTAAGTTCAGAATTAACCATTCTTTCATTAATCTATTTTTCTTTTTGATATTTTGTTCCTGATTTTTATGGCCAGAATGTGACCCTTCACAATTTACTCTCTACATGTAGGACCAACTCAACAAGTAAATGTAAGGAAAAATATGCATAAGGCCTCCGTATCCTGTGACATAATCACTGACTAGGGTTCAAGGGTGTTCCTTTGGTGCTTTAAGAGAAAACACTGATGGAAATCAAGGGAGATGATAGTCTAAAGAACACAGACATAAGGAATTTGTAGTGAATGACTATGAAACTGGAGACAAGTATTTAGCAAATGGGAGCAGAGGGAGTAGTCATAAGGTCAAAGCTGATGATTAAAAAATACCAAACCAAATAAAACAATAAACTGAAAAATATTTCAGACATAAAGATGCCAAAAAGCCAGTCAGTAACTAAATCTATTTTTCTTCTTTTGCTGACTTTGGTAAATTGTCTGATGTTATTTGTAAGGTGTTCTTAAACCAGAGTGTAAGACATATGGATATTTTCATTATTACCAGATCACTTCTGATTTGACTAGATAATAAACTAGAGCTGTGCAGAGGGCAACCTTTTGTATTCAAGTAAGATACTCCAAGGTATTAAATGGTTACTGAAAGATCTTTCACTTTCCTCTTAGAAGACATTTGTCGAATTCATATCAATCACTATCAGTATGTATAGGTAAAGCAAAATATTTTCAAAAAACAGAGATGAAAATATTTTTCTCATTTTCCCTCATCTTTTTTATTCTTCTTTCTTCTTTTTTAATTTGATTTTTTGTTTGCTTATTTGTTTGTTTGTTCTCTTTTGGTGTGGGTTATTTGGTTGTTGTTGATTGGGTTCTTTTCCCCCATGTTTTCTGCAGCCTAATGCTTTGGACACATTGCAGATATTGTAGTTTTGAAAATGAACTCATCCCATTTAAAAAAATTGAAATTATTTGCAATTACAGAAAGGGATGTGTGCTTCAGATGTTGGCAAAGGTTGCACATGAATGTATGCAACTCTGACTAGATGTTTAAATGTTCCATGCAAGTATTCATGCACCAAGCTTGCTTTTTAGACTGGCAAATTAATTTGCATTTCTCTTTTTCAGATGATATTTGAAGTCAAAAGTTTTGAAGTCATACTAAAGATTATTATAAGAAAAAAATTAAATTACAATTTAAGAATGTAAATGTGCCAGAAAAGATACTCTCTTTCCTTTGCATTTGCTCTTGCAAAGAAAGAATGCTGCCCTGCATTGTCATTATGTGCTGAAAGAACATGTATCCTCACAATTTGCCTGTTGTACTGAAATCAAGGTGCAAAGAAGGTGGAGAGAAAAGTCACTTGAAATAAAACAAAGCACTGAAATGTTTTTTAAGTGTTTCTGAATGAAAAAAATTATCAGAATAAATATATGTAAAATTAATAACTGCTTTTAATCACAAATATTAGATACAAAAATCTAAAGAAGAACTTCTAACAAGTTGTTCCAACAAATAAGCAAAATCTATATATTAGTCCCATTGATTTATGCAAAGTAAACCTAAATGCATTATAAGAATATATATAATTACTTAAAATGTGAGACTAACAGTAGCTGACAGTGTATTGGACAATTCACAACTACAAAGTGAATATTGTGAAGAATATATCTAGCTTTGCAGTAAAGATGAAACATGAACTTTTGATAGAAAAACACAACAGTAATGCAACTAGCCAGAATAATGGTAAAAATATGAAACATGTTGAAGTATATATTATATAATACTGTATCACCAGTACTTAAAGTGGATTTTTTTAAAGTGCAACACTTGAGATAATCTGGATTTTACAATATAATTGTAAGTAAGTTTTTTTCTGTCAGAAAACTAATATTTGATTTGTAAAAGTGTAAGATAATTTACCTTTTTGCAGTCTACATAATCCCACTGAAATTGAGAACAAAATGTGTTTAACTTATTCCACTTACATAGCAGCAACTCTTTTCACCCATTTTAAATGACAGTAATAGTTGAGACACAAACACTCAGAGAAAGTATATTTTATGTCCAGGAAGACTAGCTACAAAGAATAATGTCTATTTCTGGCCAGCACTACATATTTTATCACTGAATAAAGAATCTTAATGCCAAGAGAAGCAGAACTTGAAAATTAACTTTTACCTACTGCTCAAAATGATGAGGCAAACTTACCTTAAGGTGTATTCTAATATGAGAATAAGCAAATGCTTCAAACCCTTTCTTCCTCTTTTCATTTCCAGATGACTCACTAGTTTAAAAAGTGCTTCAGAAGCATAATCAGCACTTAGATTTTAATAGTTATTTTGAATGATTCTAATAATTCTTATCTGTGAATAGGAAGAATTATAAATGGGGCTTATGTTACTGAATTGCTATGCCAAACATCATTTGCTTGCTGTTACAGTTTTAAGTGTTGAACATATTCTGAAATTATAGTAGTCCTCTACTCAAGATTTTAAAAAGACTTTGGTGAATCATATAATGCTAGCATTGTTTCCCCTCTTTGTAAAATGTCACGTTAACGTTATTATGTTACTCAAGAAACATTACTGAGGACAGAATAAGTACTTGGTTGACATTAAAAGAAGGAAATATTCTTAATTGCTTGTATACAGGTTTCTTTCTTTATAGCCAGAGGAACTTTTCTAAGAATTTCCCAGGAGTGGAAATACAAGGAGCAACAGTACTTTTTCCTGAAGAGAAAAAATATGTCCATGTGACTACCCATCCAAACGTTAATAACTGAATCATAAAACCTCATGCTGTTAAACATGAAGAATTTTATTTGCTAGAAGTAAATTAATTCCTTTGATTCTGTATTAAATCCACTAACAATATTTCTAGAGGTGTTTCTACACGTCTAAAAATCATAAAAATTTTTGAAAATTGACTCTTCTGCCTTAAACATTGATTTTTTTTTCTCCCAGAATTGTTCCTTCTATTTGAATAATTTTTGATGTCTTTTTTCCTTCTTTATGCCACTTCCCTCTACCTTCTACAAAGACACTTTCATTTGTGCAATGTCCTCTGTAGATTTTGAGAATCTGTTGATAAGTAAACTTCTAAGTTACTGTGAAAGATGTATGGTTAAACCAAGCAAACAAAAAACATTTCATGCCTGGTAATACTGGATTTCTGTTTGATTGGTTGGTGGTGGGCTTTTGGGGGAGTGGAAGTTAAGAAGGGATTGTGTGAGGTGTTGCCTCCCATTCTCCCTTTTTCTTCTGTTTCCCCACCCAATTCAAGATAGGGTCTGAAAACAGGTCCCTGATGATTTCTCACTTTATTCTGTCTGGGAAATAACTTCTGTGCCATTAGCAAAGTGCATCACTCTCTGCTTTTCTTTTTATTTTTTTATTTATTTGATAGTCATAAATATTTACAGTGAGGTTGAACCATTGCTTAGCTGGAAGTATTAACACTGGAAGATGAATACAGGTTTCCTGCAAAATTTGATAGATGCTAAGCTCCAAGTTTCTGACGCATATGACTATTCTATAAATAATATTTCTCTGTGTACGATGAAGCTTTTTTTTTGCACAAGCTACTTGTAGGGGTGTGTTTCTAAGTATCAATCTTTTTTCTGTGCTTGTGTCACATATGCCTCTCTGTTGCTCTTGGGCTGAGGTTGAAGGGTATGTTAGAGTGCTTAAGAATTGCTACCTCATTTTTATAGTTTGTGAGGTCATAATCAAAGAAATACATGTGAGAGAGAATTGAATATAGAAATCTTTTTAATTTTTCCGAATAACCAGGGCAAAGGAGTGCTGAGGGGAGTGCTCATGAAAACATGCAGAAATACCCAAATCATTACAGTCATCATGACTCACTTGACCCAGAATGGTCTTGGTTCAGTAAACCAGTATTGCATCAGACATATGGTTTTAGACTGCCTTCTTTTCACTGGAACTTTTTCTAAGTGCTAGTTCTATTAACTCCCATTAACTTCTGCAACAGCATTTATTTAAATATTTCAGAATACTGGCATTAGCAATTGGATTTCCTGTAAAACTGGAAGAGTGTAAGGATCACTTCAGGACTGATTAAAACAACATTATCAGGGAAGTAGGTATTTAGCAACAACACACACCAGCTTGGAAAATATAGAAGAAAATTTGACTAAGGCTATTCAAAATACCAATTCTTCCTTTAAAAGTGAAATTTACTAGTCACAGTTTCATGGATTACTATATTGAATGTGACACAGGCAAGTTACTGTACTGCATAGAATCTATACAGTTTTGTTAAATATTTACTGGTACATTAGTTATAAAATTGAACATTCAGATTTTCAATCAACTCACATTTCTATTCAAGATCTTATGATCATATGAAAAAATCATGCTCCAATGGATTCTGAAAACCTAAACATTAAATGGCATTTTTCAAAATCCTTTCTTCCATGTACTACAAATGTTTTTATTCTGATTCATAAACATTTTTAGCACTTTCTCCTAAATACACTGGTGATATAGCATTCATTGTCATGAAGATATTATTCAGTGCAAATAAACTCTTTCTTATTTTTTTGTCCACATATAAAAATTTAAGCACCATTCGACTCTAACTATTTTGTTCTTTTAAAAAGCTGAAGTTCTAGTCAGAAGATAAAAACCTTAAGCTGATTTTGCGTGTTACTCAGTCATGAGAATTTGTTTGGTGTTTTGTCTTAGAGGGTTTTTATTTGTTACTTTTAGAACAATGATTCAGCAACATAATTACCCATTCCTGTCAATACCCAAGGTTTTTGCTTATTAAAAAAAAAAAAAAAAAGAAATCAAAAGAGAAATTATTAATATGACTAATATTTTGCAGAAAAAACCCAGTAATACTGAATGAAAAAAAAGTGGAATTGTGGCATAACCATTTCCAGCTTCTACATAAATAAAATTCAAAATAAGCTTTTTCTCAATTCATATTGAAGAAAGATATGAAACCAATTTGCATAAGAGGAACTTGGATAGGTGTTGCATGTTAGCCAGAAAGAACAATTTGTTCTGTTATCATGCAAATTAAATTTTGCTTTTTGACAAAATGCTTCACAACCAGATTTTATCTCCCTATTCTAAGCTTTGGTCAGAAAAGAATATACCCACTCTGCTAAACTTTTCCCAAGATTTTTTTGATATTTACGCCCTCATATTGTCTGTCTGTTGTCTTTGTGGCAAAAATATCTGTCTGGTAATGAATTTTAGATAGCTTGATAACAACACTGTGGAGTGAAAGATTTTAAGAGGCACATAATATTTATTTATGGAAAATTATACAGCTATTACAATTTAATATACTGGAATACATTTAGAACTATAAGCAGTGCTAAGTTATTCTTACTATACCAATTTTCTCTGTATTTTAAGTTCCAAATTCACTACCACAGAATAAAATTAATCTTTTCTGTCTAGAAAATAAATTTAATATACTTTGACTCTTGAACTGGAGTTCAGGACCTCAGCTAATCTGAGCAGCTTTGGAAAGATGTTGCTATTGTACGTTTTTCCCCTGAAAATGAAAATTCATTACATTCTGGTAAAATTAAATTTTGGAATGAAAATAATTGGAAAAATGTGGAGGTTTGGGCTGGCTCCCTGACAAACCCAACTGCCGGCCACACAGATTCCCTCCTCCCAAGAGAGAAGGGAAAAAAAACCCAAAGAAAATTGTAGTTTATATATATATATATGTGTGTATATATATATATATGTGTGTGTGTATATATATATATTCACGTATATTACAATTATATACAATCAAACACTATAAATCTACAGAACAAATCCCAAAGCAACCTCAAAAGGGAAAAGGGGGGAGAGGGAAAGGAAAATGGGACAAAAATGGGTAAAACCGAACAAAACAGATACACACACTCGTAAACTCAGGGAAAAGCTCAATAAATAACTAATACAATAAATTCTCACCAAAA
>JAWWTY010000088.1:4847880-4862472 GCA_035222235.1 Margarornis squamiger
GAGAGAGAGAGAGAGAGAGAGAGAGAGAGAGAGAGAGAGAGAGAGAGAGAGAGAGAGAGAGAGAGAGAGAGAGAGAAAACTCCCTATCTTATATACCGCTGATTACTTGAAAGAATGGTGTGGTATACTTCCTTAGTTATAACCTTGTTACCAGGGAAGGCCTAGACCAAAACCAAGAAAACTAAACCACCACAACAAATAGTTCTGATTATGGCAAATATCCCAACTTAACTGTTTAATGTAACAAGTCTAAAAACTATTTTTTTATATAAAACTATTTCTTATAAACTATTTTTCCCAAAAGTCTGGGAGGTTTTCTTGGCTAATATTTTGAAGTAAATAAACTCAGTCACTCTGTGTTCTCTCTGTGCTGAGTTAAAGGATGGATTTGAGATTTCAGGCAATGCTTTATAGTTCTTTGGAAAAAAGAAATCACACTGGGTTTGACACAAACCCCCCCCCCCAAACAAATGGATAAACCCAAATGTGACAACTGTAATTTGTCACACTACTATGACCTTTACTTCTAAGAAAAAAATTCTTAGAATCCTAGAATGGTTTGGGTTGGAAACGACCTTAAAGATGATCTATTTCCAACTCCTGTGGGACATGTTCAACTGGACCAGGTTGCTCAAAGCACCATCCAATCTGGCCTTGAACACTTCTAGGGATGTGGCATCCACAGCTTCTCTGGGCAAGCTGTGCCAGTGCCTTATTACCCTCACAGTAAAGAATTTCTTCCTAGTATCTTATCTAAATACTAGCATCAAACACTAGTATCTTATCCAAATCAACCCTCCTTCAGCTTAAAGACATTACCCTCCTTTAAAGTCTTATCACTACATTCCCTGCAAAGAATTCCTCTCCACTTCTCTTGTAGCCCCACTTCAGGTACTGGAGGGGCCTCTAAAGTCTCCCTGGAGCCTTCTTTTCTCAAGACTGAACAACCCCAACTCTCAGCCTGTCTTCATAGGAGAGGTGCTCCAGCCCTCAGATCATCCTTGTCACCCTTCTCTGCACATGCTTGATCAGATACACATCCTTCTTTTGCTAGGTCCCCAGAATTGAACACAGCACTCCAGCAGGGTCTCATGAGAGTAGAATAGAAAGGCAGGATCACTTCACTTGACCAGCTGACCACATTGCTTTGGATGTAGCCCAGGATACAGTTGGCTTTCTGGCTGTGAGTGTGTGTTGCTGGGCTATGTGGAGCTTCTTAGCCACCAGCACCTCAAGACCTTCTCCCTAAGGCCACTCTCTACCCAACCTGTATTTATACCCAGAATTCCCTTGACCCAGGTGCAGAATCTTTCACTTAGTCTTGTTAAACTTCACAAGTTTCACACAGGCCCACCTCTCAAGCCTGTCCAGGTCCCTCTGGATGACATCCCTTCCTCCTCCCCTGTGTGGTTGATCACACTACATAGCTTGGTGTTGTAAGCAAACTTGTTGAGTGTGTGTTAATACCATCCATGCTGCTGACAAAGATGTTAAACAGCACCAATCCCAACACTATTTCCTGAGGAACAGAGTTGATTGTTGCTGTCTGACTGGATATTGAGCACTGACTGCAACTCTCTAAGTGCAACCATCCAGTCCATTCCTTATATGTGCCATCCACACATCTATGCCTTTCCAATTCAGAGATATGGGTGTCATGCAGGATAGTGATAAATGCCCAGCACAAGTCCAGGTAGATGATGACAGTTGCTCTTCTCTTATCTTTCCTTTATTTCTTTGAATGAATACCAGATAGGGTTGAAAATGTCTTTAAAAAAATAAGATTAATTGTTTAATATAAAAGCTACCTCTGCTGTCTTTACTTTCAAGAAACCATATGACATATCTTATGTTCAGATATCTATCTTATTCATATATAGTTTGACCTTTTATTAAGAAATGTTGCTCTGACACGTTGGAACATCTTCCACAGTCAAAGACTGGGCCACAGACATGCTTTTAGATGACAGATGGCATCTAGCATGAAATTCCTTTAGCACAAGTTTAAACTTTAAACCTCTTTAATACAGCTAAGGGATTTTTTTACATGTGAAGTCGTGCAGTGAATTTTACCTTTACTTAGATACACAGATTCTTGGGTCCTGTAATTAAGTCCTTATATTAAAGGTGAGCCCCTTACAAAAGGACCACATTTTTATGGGATTGTTCTTCAACAATAGTGATTGATTAATTTGAATAATACAAGTTCAAAATTCCCATAATATTAGCTGTATAGAGCTATGGGTGCGTAAGCTAGCTAAAGCTTAGCTAAGCAAAAACCTGTTACTATAATGGAGCCATTGTTAGATACCAAGGAGTTAGGATGGCCAAAGTGTAGGATGTACTGTGTTTGTGTTAAAAATTATACCCCCTATTTTTTTTCATCCTCCCCACCACTGCTACTCCTTTGTTCTTATGTTGATCTTTTTCTCCATTGTTTTTTGGTTTATTGTTCTATTTCCTGGATTTTTTTATATTTTTAGTTTGTCCTAGGCTAAATTCAAAGGGAAAAAAATGTGTGCATGTATATGAATATGAATTTTTGTGTGAACGTCAGTGACTGATTGCTTATCTGTTATTCCCCAGATTGCTTATCTTGTTATTTTTCAACAAAATAACATTCTTACTCCTATGCTTTCACAAGCTTGATACTTAAAGCTGAAACTACATGACTCCTCCAGGATTTTGTTCATAAATCATCTGCTGTTCCTTTCATCTCCCATGTTTCAAAATTAAATTCACTGCATCTGCAGGGCTGAGGTCTGTGGTCTCAGCACTGGGCCATTGGAGACTGCTGGCAGTTAAGCCACATCTCTGGCAAGAAGGCATAGCCTTCCTCACTACAATTTCTTTATTTGCACAGCATTTCAGATGAGTAATGTGTTGAACTGACACTGTAATTCTTACTGATGATTAACCAGATGTTCACCAGAGATGTATAGTGGTTAATACAACATGTACATAATTTATACAAAATAAGTAAAACTTACAAGCAAACACAGAAGCTACTTGCTTCTTCAGTTAATATTTATCTTTCAAAATGCTTTTCAGAGTACTTTGGTATTTCTAATAGTATTTCTGAACTAATAGGTTTTTCAAAATGTGAGCTCTTACTCATTTTTTTTTTTCTAGAATCTCTGTCAGATTTGCTTTGTGCAGATGAACAATGGAATTTGTATTTTTTACATAGAGTAACTAGTATCTAAGTCCTGTCCCGTAAGGGAGCTTTTTTAAAGGTGTTTTTTTTGTCTTCTTTCCCTCCTTCACAACTAGTGAATTTCACTGAAAATTATATTCTTGGGATCTGCAATACTTGCATGGCATCAACTCAGACTGATCTCTTCTCTTTTAAGGGTTTTATTAGAAACCAGAATCAAAGGAATGCAATGAAAGAAATAATACGAAAGAAGCAATATGAAAATGCAAGAAATATGATCCTATAGAAATGTAATATGCCCTATACAATATACCAGTCCATAGACTATTTTTAATCAGGATTCCAAAGCCTCCTCTACCTTGCATTCTACAATATTGCTTTTGGTTTAAAAGACATAGGATTCATGAACCAAGTAAGTTACCTTTAACTGGCTCATATGACTCTTAGCTTTACAAACAATTCTAATTAAAAGCCATATGAGTATTAGAAGTAACATTTTTTATTAGTTTTCCTTTAAAATAGTTTTTGCAAGTAATAGGTATTCAAAGTTACTAATAAAGTTGGATGACGTTTTATCCTATGTTTTTTAACAAAAAAGACATAAGGTGCAAAATAATTAGCAGTGTCTGTTTTAAATCATACGGTGGAATAGCTTGTATTTGAGTTAACTTTAAAAGTAACTATTATTCTTTGTTCTGGTTTTGAAAGTTGTTTTACCGGTTTGATATCTCACCACTAGATGTCATTGTAGTTAAGCCCTCTCGCCCGTTTTATACTAATTCCGTGCTGCCTTTAGCCACTGGATGGCATTTTTCAATTGATTTCAGGTGCAAGGCTTTTTAATGAGCTGATTTACATAAAGCAGGCTAACTTAATGTTTCATTAAATGCCACAGTACCTTCTAAAAGCCTGTGTTTGCAGACAACAACTAATATTGAGGTCTGAATTTGAGATTTTTAACGAAGTTAGGAAAAGTAATAGAAGAGAGCTGGGAAGGTGTACATTTCAGTAGCTATATAATAATCTTGCTTGATGGAAGTTCCTTGTGATGTGGTTTCTGTGAAGGCTAGGGACATTGTGATCTGAAGAATTCTCTGAGCCTCATCAGAGATTTTCATGTTTATTGAAAAGAATGCAATGTACTGTTCTTACTGTGGTGTGAAAAGTATCTGCACTTGCTTATTTGCCATCTACTTAGAACAGTAAGTGTACTAGACAGATAAAAAGGAATAGACTCTTTCACAAGTGTAACCTTTCAGTCTCAGAAATATTTGATAAAGCATTTAGGGTTTGGTTTTGTTGAATGTTCTAGGATTTTTCAAGGGTGAGTCTCTTCACATTTATTTCTTTCACTTCTCCTCTCTGTCCTCACTTTCTTGCAAGAAAGTGGTACCAACAAGTATACCTGGGGAACAAGATACCAAAGCCTTCCTCCTGCGGTGCCATTTGCCCAGAGTTACAAGATCTCCTTTCCCCAGCTTTGGCTGGAACACCTTGCCCTGGCTGTGTGTGTAGGTGAGTTGCTGGTACATATTGTGAGTCAGCTGCAGCAAGAGATGCTTGGCATCCTTTGCATACATAAGTGAAGCCCATCTGTGCTGAGGATGGGGGAGAGGTTATGCCAGCCCCTTTCTGCCTTGAGAGGGAGCAAGGCATTTTCTCCCCTTGCCCTGGCTTCCCAGCTAATCTATGCTGCTAACTTGTATGTTTGACTCTAGATTAAGCCTATGCATACCTGGGTGATTTGCCACGTTGCACATGGGATCTTTCTCGGGCATCTTGCACTACAGCAACAGCTTTGCAAGTGCTTCTGATTCCCTAAAATTGGAGGCAGGTGGACACTGGGACTCCTCTTGGGCATCTGTGAGCACAGACCATTACACTGATGAGTTTTGATTCCCAGAAAAGGTGTACAAGAAGGGTGTGCACTGCTTCTACCTCAAAGTTCACCTCTGCTTACAGAGTTAATTTTCTAATACTCTCTTGTAAAGGAATCATTTTATTCATTGTTTAATATTATATCAGAGCAACTTTAAAGCCCGTTGAGATGGGTAAGATGATGTTTAGGTTTTCACACAGATTTTTTAAATTCAAATTCACAGAATCAGTTAGTTATACATCTGTATTTCCTTCATTTACCTGCAAGGGAATGTACAAAACCCTTCTTCCAAAGAGCAAAATTCAGATTGGCTTCATATATACATCACTTCTAGTGTACTTTTAAAATGTCTCTAAGACACCAAGAGATTTTATTTCCAGTGTGAAATTAATCTCCTTAAGGAGTTCATGTTGACAGCTACTAAAGGTGGTTGTTTGTTCTAATTAAGTAGGAGTGTAAAAAGTGTCATATGCACTTTGGTTTTCTTACACACATGAAAAAATAAATAATAGAAGCAGAAATAAATCTTACAGGCTGCTGTAAATTGGCACAGGTCTCTATAAATAACTTCCTTACACTTAAACAAGCCCAAAAGGCTTGAGTATTTGTAGCCTGCATTGGTGTGTCAAGTGTCTTCAGATCCACCTGTATGTAAAGTACATTTAACTAGGCAGGGGTTTAGAATTAAAAAAAAAATAACTGGAGAAACCCACTCTGTCTTTGTGGTCTGGAAGTGTAAGACCTCAGTGTCTGATTACCAGCCTTTAAAAAAACAAAACAAAGGAAACTCTTTTTGGGGACTAAATAAGATATACTTTAACCCGTGAACACACCCCTGTTTCTGGAAAATAGATTTTTTTTTCCACAGAGTCATGGCCATGACTTCCTTTGATGGTCTATTCTGTAATTTGTGTGTTACACCTAGAAGCAGATGGATGCAGTGAGCCTTAATTACTGAGAAGAACACATCAGTGTACTTAATGGAAGAGGTATGAACCTGTCAAGTGCTTTTCTTTGTGCTTTGAACAGCCAACAGAATTGAGAATACCTGAGGAAATCCGAGGAATATTATAAAGCCTCAGTGGAATGCTTTCAAGCAAAAAGTTTCAATAAATTGAGTGCACTAGTTAATGAAAGATTAAACAACCAGACTGAATCAACAGTTTCAGTCACTGATCATGATTATTATAGCTACTCAATCTACTGATTTATACAGTGTAGTATCTACAGCCTTTCCAGTTTTCAAAAAGTTGAACATTTTGCTAATTCACTCTCTTCTTAAATCTCAAGTGATTTAGTTTATTTTAGACTGCTTTCTTTCTCCATTGTTCAACATTTTGCACTATTACCTGGAAATTTCCTCTGTGGCACAAACAACTCCTTAACTTCTCTTCCTATGTTCTGGTTTTCCATGCCCACTGCCTGCCCCTCCAGCCCCAGCTCTGGCTTCTATCTCTCCATGGCAAACCTCTCCAAAGTAGAAGTCAGGGGTGGTGTTGCACTGGGCAGTTACCAAGAATTACACTGTTGGGTCTTCCAGTTCTTGTTCTCCTGCTCCACTTGGCTGCATTGCTGCAGCACTCAAGGACGTTTCCCATTGAGGCACATGCTGTATATAGCAAAGAACCTTTGCGCTGAAGGCCAAGGTCTTTCTGTTTGTTTCTTTGACATTTTTGAGGTGTCTTTGGAGTGATATAAGCTCTCTATTAGAAATTATTTTTCTACTGATGATAACTCTCCAGCACAGGTAAATGCAACCTGCTATTTATTCTCTTCCTTCCCATATTTCTAAAACATTTGTTTGTACTCAATAAAATTGTGTCATTTTTTTTCACTGCCAATTTTTGATGGTAGGTTTCTTTTTTGAAGATTGAATAAAGATTTCTGGAAGAAATGTCAAGTTTCCAAATAAACTCAGAAGAAGCCAGAATTTTACCTGTTCTGCTTTCTTTTACTAGCTAATAAACAAGCTGTTAAGTACAATAGAAAAGTAACACTTCTGTTCAGAGAGAGATTCCAGTCAGTAAACTGAACTATTACCTGCTTTCTTGCAGCTTTTTTTGCCATTATTTTGCAACTGCTCTATTATTCTCCTACAAAGAGCAGCATGGGAAGAAGAGAGACATAAAATCTGGAATTTTAAAAGGTGGCTTTAGCTTTCCTGAACTTTCCTACTTTCTGTAGTTTTAAGGAAATTTTAAGGATTTAAACCATACTCTAACTCCTTAGGGAAACCTTTACATATACTGAATTCCCATCCACTGTGCAGGATTAGAAAGCATAAGTATTTTTAATACAATCTCACAATGGAAAGTAGGAATCATAAGAAATTTATAAATAAAAATGAACACGCCAGTTTTCATTAAGAGAAATCAGTTAAGAGCTCCCTGTGAAAAAAGGAAATAGAAATGTGGATCAACATATTGTGTAAGGTGTGATGTTTAAAATTCAGAAAAAGAGTTTTATTCTAGCAACCTCTTTATGGTTAGTCACTGCTTTCATTTATTATCATGCTGTTTGATGTACCCTACACAAGACTGCAGCACATCAGTGTCTTTATGAACCCAGTGTGTTGCTGTAGTGAATTATATTCTAGAAAGCAGCAGAGCTAAGAAGCTTTCAGGCAGCCTTTACTGTTCTGCCATGTTCTCATGCACTAATTCATAAGAAGACACCCTGAATGTATTCCATCAAATTTGATTTTATCATGTTCAAATGTGTTTGCTGTTATAACCTTAAAACATTTCTTCATGTTGGTTGTAAGGTCTCTTGTGGTTGTAACTGACAGGTGCTGCCATATTAAAACATAATCAAAAATACTTTGTTAAACAAATAAGACTCAGAAAACTAGTTCTATCTTATTTTTAACAGAATCTGTGATTTACAGAGGTCCAGCTATTGCTGTAATGTAATTTATGTCAGAGTGATTATCTAGTGTTTTCTGGTGCCTTTCAGGAAAAAGTCCATGATCTCTGTCTGCTAATTCATAATTGAGAAACTAGGGAATTAAGTTTCTCTTTAAAATATGCAGAGAGGAAAATGTATCATTTTCATTAGACTTTCATGTTACTGAAATAGTAAGTGATAACATGATAAAAGAACCAAACCAAGCCACAGTCAGAAACTGATTGCAGTTTTTTTTATTCAAGTATGTTCTATTCCTTGTGCCAGGTCTTTTTCAAGAAAAGGACATCGAAACCTTTTTCGCAGATGAGCGTCTTAGTACATTAGTAGATTTTCTCTGTTTAATGAGTTTACTCTGTGTTAGATTCACTTAACACATCTTTATACAAAATCTGCATAAGTAAGACTATAGGAGGGTTAAACTTGCTGATCATTAAGAGTGTTTGTTTGCAAAAGGGTATTTCCTTTCTGAAATTAAAAGGCTTTCTTATGTGCATATATTATCCAACTGCGTTTATACTGTTAGGACCAGGGCTAGATCTTTAAGTTAACCAGCCTTACTAAGCATTGTTACTTTATCGTAACAACTGTCGCTTATTGAAGGATTTTGTGTGACAGTGCTGAGAGTCAGAAAAACTGACTCTTCCAAAGAGCTTTCCATTTAATATCTAAGGCTTGACTTTACTGTACCTTACATTCCTGCAGTGAACCTTTCAACTGCCTAGAGCTGCTTGGTTTTTTATGTGATTCTTTTGCAAGTATTGCCTACTTTCTTTTTTAGGAATTTCATATATTTGATTCATTCCTGACATTATAGATTTTTTTCCCAACATAAAAAAGTTTTGTTGCAATACTGAAAAGGCAGTGTTTGTATGATGTTTCAAGCTTAGCTTCAGTACTGGCAACTGTCAAGATTTGTGGGTAAATGCTTTCAAAACCAATGACAGAATTTACTTGGTACAGACTGCTTTGAGTAGCTGTTCTCATGAGGTTTGGGAAATGTCTGTTTCAACTGAGCACTTAGCTTTCTGATTCCTTAATTTAACTGCAGTGAAGGTTTTATGCATTTATAATGCAGCTAAAAATAGAGGAGCAAAAAACTAATGTTGTAAGAATGATATACATAAGCAAACACTGCACCAACTCAACTAAGAACTAAAATACCTTGTCAAAAATAGGTATTGTTTCTTGTGAAGGATTTTTCCATGCTAGAATATAGAGTGATGTTAAAGACATATGGATACACTTTTTCATGTAGTTGTCTCACAAAGCTCAATCAAGCAGCTCCTTAAAGAAGAAATTTAGAGGGTGATTTGACCAGTGTCAGCATGCACTCATTAAGATGCTATGTTCTGACACACAAGTATATCAGGAATTGTGTTTGAAAGGTGGCAAGTTTTCATCCAATAAAAGCATATCTTTGGCATAACCAGAGCACTGGCCATTGTAAAATATAAGAGTTTCCAGAAGCTAGTCTTCACTGGCAATTTTTAATTCAGAATTAGATGTTTTGCATCATATTTTCTTTCCATGGAGCAGTGATTCATTTAAAAAAGTGCTGCTGTTCATATTCACACAGGAAATTGAACTGAATATTCTTTTCTGATATTTCTAGACACAGCATGAATCTATCTGTGCAGGATGGGATTTGTTCAATTTTGGTTGATTTCAGTAATTGCACATAAAATTATTGTAATTGCTCACTTTTTCCTCTCAAATGGGATTCAGCTTGATTAGTTGAGACATTTATTCATTGTCATGACTTGTTTTACTTCTCATGTTTTCATGGGATTTTGTTCATAAGCTGTAGAGTTATGTTGTGGAAAGTCACCATACAGAGGAACAGACCCTCCTATGTATAGAAAAAGGCTAAGCACTACTTCTTCTATGAGTATAACATTCACATTCAACACTGTGACGATAAATTGTAGCCAGCTGTCCAATTTGGATCAATACCTGCATCAGTCCACAGGGCAGAGGAGTGGTGAAAGAGTTTGTACAGCAGAAGTCAATCATGTGTAGACACACTTTCAGATGGAACAATTGCCTTTACAGATACTGTTACTCAACACATATGCTTCATTATACTTTAATGATTAGAAAATGTAATTTTACAAGGCAATAAAAATACTAATTTTTTTGAAATCCAGCTTAAATACATTTTAAAAATATGTGAATAGAGGGAAATTCTAGGCTGAAGAAAAGAATAATTCTCAGGAATTTTAGCACCATTTGTTTAGAAGAATCAATATGGTTAGTGTAAGTATTTTGAGTGAATACTATTTTAATGCAGGGTATTTTTAAACTGCTCAGAAATTCCTTTCTGTGTTAGTATCTCAATCATTTAGACTGTTCAGGGCATTTATTTTAAAAATGAATATTTTGTGCACAGTTGTCATGTTCTTTATAAATATTTATGAACAATCTTTGCTGTAGTACATATCCAAAATAGTTCACACTTGCAGGTGTCAAATTTTGGGAAATGGGCCAGCATTTAAGGAGATTTTAAGTGTATGTTTTGTTGTTCAATTAATGACACTTGTGGTTCTGGTTTTGTTTTCAGGAAGGTTCTGAATTTATTTTAATTTCTATTTTCTGAAACTTACAGAAGATGAAGGCTGAATAAAAGTAAAATAGACAAGTTATGGGAAATCTAAAACTGTAATGGATTTGTCCAGGTTGCATGTAACTATTCAATTTAGATGTTATATATGCTACAGCATTTGCTGAGATAATTGTATTTTCCTGGCCCTTTTCAGTGGTTAAAGCAATCTACTGGCATTATTTATTTATGTGCAAGGATGACAGAATCATCCCATTAGCAATTACAAGCTACAGAAAAGGATTTCTTTTGAAAAACAAATCTATGCTTCTCCTCAAGTTTCATAAATACTTAAGGGGTGTGGCTAGTTTAGTGAACTCATTATCTGTATTGGCTCATGGCTTTCACTTTTTAATATTTTTAAGAATGCTTGTTGCAACTTTTCACTCTAAAGATAGAGGAAACTATTCGTATTAAAAAAAAAAAAAAAAAAAGAAAAGAAAAGAAAAAAAAAAGGAAAAAAAGACAAAACATATTCCACCTGTTCCCAAATATTCTGCATGTTGAAATCTGTATCCTTCTCCATAATGACCTGAGTTTTTGGTTACTTGAGCTAGGGAGGATTTGCCTAAGTTTTCTGAAAACCTGAACAATATGTATACCCCAAACCCCTTGCAATAAGCTGACTTTGTTTAATCATCTGTATTCTAGTAAGCCATTTAATGTTTCCCTTAGATACTGAAATTTGTTAATTCTTTTTTTGGTTGCTACTAGGATTTTATTTTCAGAATACAAAGATGCATCACCCATGTGAGATCTTAGAATTGAACTTACTAATGCAAGCTACTGCTGACTGAAATGCTAAATAAGTGTTTCTGTGTAGTATGTATTTTTAATATGTATTTATTGCTCTCAGTTTGAAAATTGTTGCCATTCTAGTGTTTGCAGTTTTTCTAGTGGCAAATTATTGACAAGGTTATTCCAAGTACAATTTGATATCAGGATTTATCTGTTGTTGGTAATCAGAAAGTGGAAATGGTTTGGAAGATTTTAGGCTTCATGCTGCTCTGTGTAATACTGAATTTCTTGTCATTTCTATTAATACACATCTTACCAGTGTGAACTGCTATAAAAGGCTTCATTAAAGAAGTATACAATATTTATTAGTGTCATGTGGCTTACATGTGGAAAAAATGGGCATGTGTTACTATATGTTACCAGGGCCAGGAGAACAGGGAAGAGTCTTTCAAAGTAGTGTAAGATTCTTCCTAACTGTGATTGTGTATGCTAATTTGTCTTTTTTTTTCTTCTTCTTATTGCATTAACATATTTGATTCATTGTGGGAACGAGAGGAATAAGATGATAATGAACAGGATATTCGTGGTTTATTTACTCTTTTTTTACTGTTTTTTACCGTTAAAAAAAAAGTCACACACGCTTTTCCAGTACACTGTGAATCCCTCTGAAAGCATGTTGTTCTTTACTTTTATTGAAGATTAAAGTACTTGCAGAGTAAGTGATAAAATTGCTGTGGAGTTAAAAATGAAAAGGAAACACCCAAAGCATTCCTTTTACATGACATAAATTAAATGCATTTTTTGTATTGTTCTGCTAGTCATGATAATATTCTTTTTATGCTATGCCTAGAACACTGGGGCACCAGTAGATACCTAGGAGAAAATTGAGAAAATATAGTAAGTAACGCACAGAAGCTCTTATATAATAAACTTAGTTTCATCTCAGTCTTTATGTAGAGCACAACAGTAAAGCCTTGACCACGCTTCTTTCTCAGCTCCCAAAATAACATAGGACTGGTGTGTTCACTGAATATATTTATGAATATTAAGGTTCTGATTTAGTGATACTTTACTGATTTAATGGCATTATGTAAGATGTACATCCTTTTCAGTGGACAAAGGGAAATGATACAATGAAGAGATGAATTCTATCTATAGTCATCACAGAAAACCAGCTACAACTCTGAACTTTGCTCTACAGAGTTTATCTTTTGAATCAAGAAAGTCTCAGGACCTCAGTGGGCAGATACATCCTTTTGTATGTATTAAATGAATGACAACTGTACCCTATTTTGTGATCAATTTACTTCACCTTTTAAAAGAATCACTGGAAATCAATACCGCAAGCTGAGTTTCCACTAACTGGGTGTTTGCTTTTGCACCAGCAGGATGTCTGTTACATTCTAGAGATAAATTTTGAATGACAAACCACTGAGTGAAGAAACTTGAGAGTCTCAAAACAAAGTGAGGCATTGTTTCAGGAAAAATTGGGGCATTACATGAATGTGGTGTATCTGTATGTATTACACATGTATCATTGTTACCAGGATAGTCAGAGCATTTCACTTTTGCATTGTACTTGCAATGTAAAAAAAAAACAACAAAAAAAAAAAGATGAAATAAATACTAGAAGTTTAGTAGAAAAGTCTGTGTTAATGGAGAAGAGCTGAGAAGTACATAAGCAAAAATTGGAACAGTGTTCTTGTCTCCCTGTTATTTGGATAGATACAATTAGAATGTTCACCTGTCTTTTTCCTGATGGTAAATAATACTTTGAGCTAGAAAACATGTTCTAGATACTATGGAGAATATGAGATCAAAAAAATCATGAGAGATTAAAAAAATCATGATGTGCCCAGATTCCCTCTTCAGATAAGTGCATAGAAAACTTTTTTTTTTCTTTGAGGAATACAACTCGTGGATAATTGTTCTTATTATAAACTTAGGAGGTTCTTTGCAATCCTTTTCATCCATGTACCTGTGGGCAAATAAGAAAACACAGATCTGTAAGCTGCAGTTGTGCCATAACAGTGAATAACTGTTTTTACTCATCCTTTTATCTTAAATGAAGCAATACTAAATCTCATTATTGATTTTTATGATGAAAAAAAAAATGTTACTCTATTCATTTTCCCTCACTTTGATTTATCTATAAATCGGAGTCTCAAAGTTTAGTGACTCTGGCATACCTCATTATGAATCAGTTTTGCTAGCGGTCTCATACTTATTTACATTATAGATAACTGGCTCTTTCCATCTCTAATAAATTGTTCTTCTCTGCTACAGTAACCAATTCTGTATGGCAGTAAGTATGAACTTTTATTTAGTGCTGACATTGGAAAACTAAAATGGAGACCATGAGCATTCCTCTCTGTGAGCTCTGAGAGTGTAAAGAGTAATTCTTGCCAGTGTTATGGACCACGATCTTCCTGACAGGCAAGGGGACTTGGTAGGAGAATTAACATATTTTTATCATGTCCTGACATTCTTCCTCACTTTCTTTGATTTTCTTCCTATTTCTCTTTTTGCCTGTTTTTATCAGTATGACCCTTCCTATCTTCCTGCTCTTACTTTGTTGCGTTTGTATTAAGTTGCTGCTTAAAATCTCCATTCCAACATCTTGGTATTACCCATTCAAATACATGCCAACAGTTTGTTCTATTCCCACCCCCAAACCCCTAAAACTGGAATAAAATGTATTGAATGTATAATAATCAGTAAAAATATGAAGGGAATGAGTGAAACAATTAAGTAAAATTAAAAAAAATGCATTATTTATTAAAAAAATGAAAAAGAGAAACAGAGAGTATTATTGGAACAAATGCACTTAGGTCAGGCAGAGGAGAGCTGTAAGGAGTTTTTTAAAGGAAGCAATAAGGAAGCTTTGGAGTTGTTAGGGAGAAGGGGCATCCATGGTTGCAAAGCAGCAAAGAGTGAAAAAAAGTCTGAAGAATTATTCGATGGAGAGTGAAGTCTGGTATCTTGAGGCGGATCAAGAGATCAAAGTCTGGTAAGTTTATGCATTAAGCATTGAATGCTTGTGAGTGGACCAACACATAAGAAGCAGAAGGGTTTAATAGAGATGAGATAATCTAGCTTCCCCCTTGGCATTCAAAGTCATACTACCCACTCTTCAATTCCTTACATGACGCAGAAACCCAGGCATTTTGCTTGTTTTTCAAGACTGAGTTTGTCTGAAGAACCCTCTTTCTACTAAAAAAATTTTACTAGATATATAGACAATAATGTGTATTCTTTTTTTTGTTGTTGTTGTTGTCAGGTAAAAACATTTCTGAGTGCAAAGCTGATGTA
>JAWWTY010000088.1:4862572-4879491 GCA_035222235.1 Margarornis squamiger
ATAATTGTAAAATTGGACATGTGCTCCATTCATATTCTAACTTCTTATGTCAGATGCAACTAACAGGTAAAAAAGTAGTATGGATTTCTTTTTATTTCATCCAATATTATATGAAATCTCAGCTTCTGAAGAGCTGAGAAGTGGTATTTTGAGTATAAAAATGGGAAAAAAAATTACTACTTTAAATAGACCAATTCAATGGATTTATTTTTTTTTTTTTTTTTTTTAAGAAAGAATGATAATAAGTAAAATACTGGCAGATGAATTTCTTCTTTTAAAAGATCATTCAGAAGCAAGCCTGAGCAGATTTAGACTTTTGAGCCTTAGCTGTTTGGGCATGGATGCAAGTGGTTAATCATCTAACTGTCAAAGAGGTGGTCCTGCCATGAGCATGGTAACACTAATGCATGAGGGGGTATGCCAGGATCTGAAAGGTTTATTGGTGTGAGAAAGGCAAAATTAGTCTTGAGCTAGAAGTAATTGAAGCACATGAAGTTTTGAAAGCCAAACTCCAAGCTCCCAGGTTGCAGGCTGACACATGATGGGGAGTGGGTGTGGTGACATCTTTGCCTAGGAGCATAGTGGAATAAAACATTTAAAGAGAGCACGTTAAATTTTCTCCAGCTCAGAACAGATAGAGCATGGAAAGATCCTTATGGGAAACCCATTAAGTACTGACTCTTGCTGGGGTCTTCATATCTCCCAATGAAGAATATTGGGCTAAGTAGTGTGAATGAGTATGATTCTATTTGGGCAGTATAGCTTTAGGGACACAGAAGTCTGACACTCTTGCACTGATTGCTGCATAAGTTTGTCTTATCATATGCAAGAGACTTTCCAGTCCCAAATTCTTTATCCTTTACTAAAGAGTATATGCAATGTTACATTTCCTGAATGTTGCTGTCTGCTGTTTAAAGCTCCCTTTGACACTATGAAGTTTCTCCTGATTTTTTTCTCTCCATGCTAAGACTTGTGTTGCATTCCATGTTTTCTGCTTTAAAACCTGGTACCTGAACTACTGTGTTCAGAGAATTTGACTGAAGGTGCTTGAGTGAAAGGAGAGGAAGTAAATGACAGGGTTGAAGTGGTAATTGCACTGGAATCAGTAAGTCAAAAATACCAACGCATTTTGAAATTGTTTGCCTATTGCTGTTCTAACAAGATTCTAAAAAACATACAAATTGGTTAGACTTTCCAAAGGAAAATAGGGGGGAAAGTCTTTTAAGAAACAAGAAAGTATCAGAGAATAAAGGTGTTGAAAATATGAATTTGAGAGTTCACTTATTCTTCTTGTTCGTAGAGGTGTTCTGAATTATTATTTTTTTTTTTTTTTTTTTTTTTTTTTTTTATTCAAGGAAATCCTTCATATAAGGCCCTTCTGCCAGTAAGTATCAAGGATGCCTGCCTTTCACTAGTATAAAATGCGAAGTTCCTCAGTTTGCTTTCTCTTTATTTTTAGGTTTAATTTTCTCCTACATGTTCAGCTATGCTTTCTCTAAGAAAGAGAAAGGGCAAATTGCCTTGATGAAGGATTTTGCGACTACCAGCAATTCTATTACAAAGAAACATTTCATAAAAGACCTGTCTGATATAGATTCAAATCAAACAGTTGTCCCTCTTAGTGGGTGATTGATGGTGCTGTAAGCAGCAGGTATTTTTACCATCTTGACAGCTTTTCTTTGCTAATGAAAACTCTATGTTTTAGACTTCTGCATTTCTGACCATTATATCTCACTTCTCTCTGATTTCTGAGTAATATTCATTGCATTATAGCAATGTTGTCCTCCATTTACAGCCCTTCTGGGACAGTCTTTTGAATTTTGTATTTTTAATGTTAAAAAAAGATATAGTAATGTCTGAGTATTGTTATTTCCATTATAATTCATTGTAGACATATCAGACAGCTGTGTTTACAAACTCAAATTGCTGTTTAAAGTTTAAGTCTTATGGTAATCTTTCTCATCTAATCAGATACTATCTGATTTAAGAATTAAATCAAGAATTAAAACCATAGAATGGTTTATTCACTCATCATTTTTGTTTCAGTAGATATCTATCATGCAATGAAGTAGGTTTAAAATTTTTTGGTGAAATATCTTTTAGGCAGACTGAAAATTTTCGATTAATTTAAACCAAGACTGACTTTTTTTTCCTATCTTGATATCAGCTTTGTGTTGCAATCTTAGTGGATTTTTTTTTTCTTTTGAATCTGGCTCTTAGTAGCCTATAATATAACTTTTACTGTTGCTAAACATTGAAATATGGTATTAATGGGTACATTTAATGGCATACAGGATACATTACAGATATAAGATATTCCTCAGTTTCCACGCTGAATGAACAATGCATTTATGATGATGACTGTTACTGATACTTTCAGCTCCTTAAAATAAATCTTGGTGTCAATGTACAACTTCATTGGATAGATTGTGGTGGCCCTATTATAGAGCAATTTTCACTACTGAGAAACTAAGGATCAGCAGATGTTTCAGAAGTAATTTTTTATTTTTTTTAAAGTATCATTCTCATTTCTCCTTTTTCCTTCTCTACCATGAAATTTTAATTCAGGTTGCTGCTGCTCCTATTACCCACTCACCCTGCCATCTCTCACCCCTAGAGAAGGTAGCTACCAGATAAGGTTTTCTGCATAAGAAAAGTTTAGCTGGTTATGTTTGGTTTTGAAAAACAAAACAAAACAAAACAAAAAAACCCACACAAAACACCCAGATATCAAAAATATACTGATAGCTGTTGTTTTGTCCAAACAATTTATTTTTTAAAAAAACTATATAATATTGCATGAACAGGAAAAAACAGTTAAGTGTGCACTGGTTAGGATTTTGAGAGACTTTTCCAAGAATTTAATGTCAAAATTCCTCTTAAGCTCAATTACTAAACTCATCCAAGAAATACATATTTAATGAGTTCCTAGAGGTTTGTCTTTAAAAGCCATTTGTTCAAGAAAGTAAGACAAGCAGCGGCACCAGGCCTGGATTTCAGAGCAAATAAACAGAGTGCCAGGAACGTTCTTGCAGCCTTATTTTCAAGTACACTGAATATACAGCTGTAGTTCCCAGTGATTTGGAACCTGGATGTGAGGTTGCCACTGAAAATCAGGCTGTAAATGAGCTCCAGAAACAAAAGGGGAAACAGCATTCACAAACTCTTCTGTTTTAGTAGGCGTTCCTATTGTGTCACTAATTTCGTTAACATACTGCTTTAATTAACACTGTTTCCTGAGGCCTCCTGTTCATGTTTATTTTTGCTACTTTTACATAGACAGAAAGTAATATTTTTCTCAAGCTGAAGTAGAAAAGACTACTGCGCACAAGTAGCAAATGTCTTTCTCAAGTGTCAAAAACAAACCCCCAAGTGCTAGGAATGTGTGAAAGATACTTTGCTTTAACAGCTCAGACTAAACACCTCGCCAGTTTAACTGTGAACCAGGGCACTGTGGAAAAGGCTGCACTTCTAGTAGATGTGAAGTCAGATGGAAGCTTTCAGTAGAATAGCTGATGCATACAGGTTAGGTGGACATGTTAAATGAGTAGGATTACCCGTTTTCTGGAAAACACATCTCATCTGATGCTGTACTGACATCAGATTCAAGTATTTTCAAAATACTTGGATACAACCTGTCATCAGAAGGAAATATTTTAAGTGTGATAAGAACACAGCTCACACAAGATTTAAAGACAGTTATAAAAAAAGTAACTATTAATTTCCAAGAAAGAGAAGTTACCATTATTAGCATACTGAGTCAAAGCCTAAGTACTTGGTGCATCCCAAGTAAAAAAATGTTGGGAATTGGCCTAGACTATGCAGGATAAATAATTTCTCCTTCACCTGATAGTAGTTTATTATTCAGAGAGGTGTTGCAAAAAAGGTTGGCTTTAAGGTGTTTCTTTCCTAGATTTCTCAAGCACAGTGCTAGGATCAAAGCCTTATTAAGTTATTGCTCAGAATTTAACAAAGAGGAAAGTCTTTAAAATCAACAGGTTAAGGTGGTGTGGATGGGGTGGTACCACACACCTGCAGAAGTCTGGTTTTGATAAAGCTACTGCATAAATAAGATTTCTTTGTGATGACACTGGGTTAATTTATACTTGCATAAAAGTTGTTGAAGAACTGAAAGCCCTGATGGGTGTTATAAGTATTTCTTGAGTGCAATGAACTTGGTGTTATGCTTTTGAATTAGTGCATGCAAATATCACAGAAGTGGTAGAGAACCAGTGAGACTTGATGAATTTAGAGCAGTGATGGAAAGAATAAAATCATACAGTATGACCCAAGCCAGGCATCTCCATTGACAGATAAATCCCAGCAGGGTTTAGTTTGCACTAGGTGGGCTTCTTGTCTTAGTTCAAGGGGAGAACTAAGATATCTATGCTGGCCAAGGAAAAAAATAATCCCTCTCCTTAAATTTAGAAAACAGAACTTTAATTAGGGAAAATATAAATATGAATATATGAAAGGATAACAGTTCTTACCCACAATACACAGATATACACCTATACCTCTATATATATCTATATCCAGAAAGAACCAAAACAACAACAATTTGTAATAAACCCCTTTCAACTCCAAACGGCAAAAGACACAGTTAAATGTCTTTCGACTGTGCCCAAAAGGGGAGAGGATGCAATTATATCTACAGACAGGAGGTGGCGCTGTTGCACATCAACTGCTGGAAGTTCTCTCTCTGAGGGAGTGCAGTTATATTTACGGACAGCAGGTGGCGATGTCGTGCCTGGCCAGCTGGCCTCTCTCTCTCGGGAATGGCGGCAGCAGCAGCCACAGTCGGCTCCCGTGGCGGGGGGTCGGTGACAAAGGAAAACCGCAGCAACGCAGCCCCTGCAGTGTAGAATACAGACGAGTCCCTTCCTCCACAGAGGCCTTTGCAGTGTCTGTGGATGATTGGCGGAAAAGCCCAGAGAGCAGATGACACAGTTCTGGTCTTCCAGCGATGTAGGATCTGGAGTCTGTGTCTGTTCTCTCTCCTCCGTGCTGAGCCGGTGGTGTCCTGACCTGCGCAGAAAAGCCCAGGCATGCCGACTCCTTCCCCCAGGCTCCAGGGAGAGGTCCCAACAAAGACCTCTGGCTATAGCTGTTAACGACTGAACATACATATTCATGGCATTCTTTGTTAAACCTGTTTTCAGTACCAAGGCGTTGGCTCCAAGCTGTTGGAAGGAATTCTGAGTTTTAAACCTATAACACTTCTGCAGGTGGAGAGCACTGCCAACAGCCACTGAGACTCCCAACCAGGCTGCTGCTCACTCACTTCCTCACACCTCTCCCCTGTGGTGGCTGGAGAGGAAAATTGGAGGCACAAAGGGCAAAGATCATGGGTTGAGATATAAACAATATACTGGAAACACCAGTGAGGTAAGAAAACAAACAGTAACAGCAACAATAATAATAACAAAAGTGTTCAAAAAAGAGAGGCTGATTTTACATACAAAATGCTCAACAAGCCTGGCCAACCTGACTTACATCTGGTGGCTCCCCACACTGATCCCTCTATGCTTCTCCTGGAAAGCCAGAGAGAGTCCCTTGGCTATTACATGGAATGGTATCAAATAGGGTCTTGGCCATGCCCACATGGCTCCAGGCTCTATCCCCTCATGGCTACTGCCCTGTCCTTGGTGGAAACCAGGCCACTATGACAGTAGTGATGATGGGAGAACTGCACAGGTTGTGAAGTATCCTGAAATATGGAATACAAGTTAAAGTAACATATGTCAAAGTCTTCCTAGGGGGATGTGAGGAGAATATAATCTAAGTTTTGACACTAGCATAGATTTGTTTTAGATAGCAGAGGTTAAGACCATTTAGAAGTATAAAAAAGTGATTTAATTATCTTCATTTTACTTCTAAATTTTCATTGTGTGCCTTGATTTGCGTTCCATTCATAAATTAACATCTTAAAATCTCTGAAGTCATGTTTCAGGAATGAATATACATTGATGCAAAGTTGACGATTAAATTAGGAAAGCAGAACTTACCAATTGCATCAAACATGCAAACTCACCTCTGTTCACCATGAAACCCCTTAAGGAAAAAGGCATGTTTATAGATGTATCATAAGTAAAAACAATCATTTGAAGAAAAAAAAAATCATCAAGAAAGCACGAGGAAAATATCTGTAGTATTTGAGGGCAGCACAGAATTAATCTTTTACATCACCAACCCAATGGTGTTGTTGCACCAAACACTTGAGAGAGAATGTGAGATCCATGATGTATCTCATAGGAAAAGAGTTCAGCCTACCATCATAGACTTTAGAAGCAGGAGAAGATACAGCACTGGGTCATCTAGGCTAACCATGTTTCTCTAAACTTTCTAGTGAGAGCACACATATTTTGTTGCAATTCCCTGTCCAATTGTGTTTACTTGATAATTAGTGAGTTTTCACATTTTTAAACCTCGTCATATTTCTCCTGGTTAATTTGATTTTATTTCTAACAGAAAATTCTTGCTTATGGTTTATGCCATTTTCAGAAAAGAAACAAAACTAAAACCACAACCCAGCAATAAACTAGTCTTTCCTAGCTGAGCATAGCTACTGAACTTTTAATCTGTTATCATTGAATAAGGGGAGATTGAACAATCTTATCAGAAGAGATTAAAGGACTTTATATAGAACAGTGTGTGGATTTGTGTTACCACATTGGAGCTCAAACTCTTCAAAGTTGCTACATGTTCTTTTGTGAGACACCAGAGTAAAATAAAACAGTAATACCATAGCTTTCCTGGTAGTACACAAAACCTTGAAAGCAGTAATCATGCAGATGCACATGAACTTTGTCTCCTGGAAATACTGATTTTCTCTTAGTATCCATGAATATTTCATCATATGACTAGAATTAATTTTTTGTGTCAAACCTGAATGACATCTGCCTATGGCTGTCATCTGGCTGCTTTCCATGCTGCTGCCATATCTCTGAGCTGCCAATCCTTTTCCAAACCAGTGAGGGAGAAAAGGTTTGGCAGGAAAAAAACCTCTGTAAAGCTGGAGGCTCCTGGCACACAGTATGTAATCCAAGACAGACAGGTCAGGCTTTGAATTAGAGCACAGACATGGGAAATCTACCCACAGGAAATTATTATTCATTTCTGTCGTAGTAGTAGTAGTAGTACCAGGGGAAGCTCATTAGGAATCTGGGTCAGTTGTTATAGGAACAGTAGGCATATGATTTTAAAATATAGAAAACACTTAAAATCATTTAAGAAGAAGAACTTATTGATGCAAGACTACTTATGAGCCTCATTCCTGTTCTTCAGGTTCTAATTTGTGGTGGTTTTTTATTTTCAAGGAGAAATTAGAAACTATTCTTTCCTGTGCCAGAGAAAGCCAGGATAAGAAGTGAATGGAGACAGTAGCAAAATACAGAGAAGAGTTCTCTGTGGGAGCCACGCATAACAGTAAAGATGCCTAGCAGTCAGCTGGAATAGAGAAAAGACTGGCATGCTGTTGTAGGCACTGAGGCTACTTCAGCACTTTAGCATAGTCCCATGTTTTTCCTTCTTGCTGGTCCACCTGCTAGATTTAGAGATCCATCTGGCTGGTTTTCAAATGTCTAAATAGCACAAGCTGCCAAGTCCAAAATAAAATGAAGAAGTGCTGAGTGAAAGATGGGTGCAATTTAAAAACTTTGAATTTGGAAGTCTCCCTAGCATGTCATGGTACTGGATACTGGAATCCTTTACTCTTCAGGAAAATGGCACTACAAGTGAGTCAGTGGCTGGTTCTGATGCTGTTGGTGCTTAGGTACTTTCGGTTCAAAAAAGAAGAATAGGTGAAATAGTATTATGAGTACTTCAGGAATTTATCTCTAATAAATCAGTATAAAAATCTAAACAATAAGATTCTGAATGTAAGTGAGGTTAAAAGTCTAAGAGGGCAGTTGAAGATTTATGAAGACTAAGCTGAATGTCCCAGGAAAGACTAACTCTGGTTCAGACTATGAGATAAAACACACAGTGAGAGAGGTCTTTGTGGTGGAAAAAAAAGATAAAAATCACAGCATTTCACCAAGCTATTCTTTAAACATGCTTCAAAGCACAGGCTGTTTGACACTGCAAAGCATAGAAAGAGCGCAGTGTGGTTAAAGGCATGATTATCATCCCTGCCATCTCTCTGGTGAAGGAAGAGCAAGGAGACTTGTGCTAAAATCAACAACCACTTGAAACTGCTGCTCTGAAAAAGGTGATTGTGGGAGGTGATACTGATGGATTTGGTTTGAGAATTGGAAAAAAAAAAAGAAATCATTAAGCAAATTATGTTAAAAACAGATCAAAATTTAAAACAAAAATGAAAAGGGTTTTTTTTAAAAAATACCATATTAGATAATGAGTTTTGAGATATTATTTTTATTTTATTTAATCACAAACTTATATTTAGAAGAAAGTGACCACAAGGCATTTGTCCACAGCAAACTGCAAATCTGAATGTTATTAGCAATTGTTGTATTTTGGACTTAGTTTCATGGAAGAAAGGAACACAGGGAAATATAAAAATCCTCTCTACAGCCCTTTTATATGAAATTATTTTCCCTTTGTCAATTGCCTGGTACATTTGACTTGAGCATTGAATTTTGCTGCCTGTCCCTACATAATATTCCTTCTTGTTGCTGTTTTTAAGTAGTCTCATTTACCACAGGTTCTTATCCCAGTCAGTTTCAGAAATGCAGAATTGGGTTTTACTTTGAAGTCCATTGGGAGAAAAGTTAGCAGGTGTCATATGTCAAGTACTCATAGATAGGCTATTTTGCTTTGTTTCCTAACAAATGATGCTTCTTCCTTAGATAAAGGCTTGTATGTAAAAGTTGCTTTATTTCACGTGGTCCTCTTTCTTCTCTGAGTTCTGACCCTTTGAGTAAAAATGAATGCTGCAAAGAGCACAAATCTGTGGAACTAATCAAGTCTGGCACTGCATGGCTACAGGAACAAACAAAAAAAACCACTGAAAAATTGCAGCATTTCTACACTGCAAAAGTTCAGGCTAAAGGTGGTGTGAAAAAGAGATGTATATAGAGAACAGATTTGCATTGTGCATTTATACATAACCGGAACAGATCATTGCAGCCTTTCTGCTCTGCTTAGGCTAAATTGAAGCTAGCAGTACTTAAGTAATACTATATTTTTGGTACATATAAAATCTGTATTATTACTAATAATATAACTTGGTAGCCTTTTTCTAAGGTATAATTTGCAATTCCTCTGTAAACTATAACCCATGTGAATTATACTGTTGGATAAAAAGCCTCAAGGAATTTATTAAAATTTCCTTTTAAAATCATAGAATCATGGAATAGTTTGGGTTGGAAGAGACCTTTAAAGATCTAACAGGGGGTCCAACACCCCTGTAAAGAGCAATGACATCTTCAACTAGACCAAGTTGGTCAGAGTTCTGTAAAGTATGACTTTGTATGTTTCCAGAGATGAGGTATCCATCACCCCTCTGGGCAACTTGTTCCAGTGTCTCACCATGCTCAATGTAAATATCTTCTTCCTTATATCTGGTTTAAATCTATCTTCTTCAGTTTAAAACCGTTATCTCCTGTCCTGTCGCAAAAGGCCCTGCTGAGGCATCTGTTCATGTCTTTCTCATAGGACTCCTGTGAGTACTCAAAGGGTGTAGTAAGGTCTCCCTGGAGCCTTCTTTTCTTCCTGCTGAACAACCCCGACTCTCTCAGCCAGCCTTCATAGGAGAAGGACTCCTTTGGACATGCTCCAATAGATCTATGTCCTTCTTATGTTGACATCAGAGCTGGATGCAGCACTCCAAGGTAGTTCTCACCAGAGGAAAAAGCACGAGGAGAATCACCTCCCTTGACCTGCTGGCCATGCTACTTTTTATGCAGCCCAGCATGAGATTGGCTTTCTGGGCTGCAAGTGCACATTATTGGGTCATGTCCAGCCTCTCTCCCACCAAAATCCCCAAGTGCTTCTCAATAGGGCTGCTCTGATTCTGTTCATCCTCCAGCCATTATTGATACAAGTAGTTGTCCCAATCTAGTTGCAGGATCTTCTTGAACCTCATGAGATTCTCATGGGCTCACTTCTCAAGCTTATCCTTTCATTCTCCTTTTTAAATGCGGGTACTATGATGCCCTTTTTCCAGTTACCTGGGACTTCACCTGGCTGCCACAGCTTTTCAAATACCATGGAAAGTGTCTTGGAAACTACATCAGTCAATTTCCTCTGGACTCTGGGATACAGCATTACATAAAGACTTAGTATATCTTAACATGGTCTCTGAAAGATTTGAGTCTCAGGTCTTTTTTATTTCTTCATACCCAGAAGAATTGACTTCTGAAAACATTATATTGCAATATGATAGGTAGATACAGAGAGTTGCAGATTTTAAAACATTGCATAGATATTATCAATACTGTATAAAGCAGCAGTTTACATGACTCCCTACTATTACACAGTTGACAAGCCTCCAGTGCATGGGTGGCGAAATCTTCCAAAAACTGATCTTCCACATGCTAGAAAACACACCTCTTTTCTCGTTGACTGTAAAAAGAGCCAAGGTGACCAGCTGAGATGTGGTGCCTAGCTGTTGTCATTGTTGATGTACCATTCTTACTTTCTTTCATAATTTTAGTATAACTTGCTGCTTTGTTGCTTTGTTGTCTATCCCTAAATAGAAAACGGTGTATAACACAGCATTAGGGAGAAATACAATACACTTGTGTGCTGTTTTTACTCCCACTGCTGCTACTTGTTCATGGAACAATATATGAACTACTATGGCCATTCACCAAAGTGGCCTTGTCAACTGCATTTGCCTCTTTTCCTTTCTTGTTGTTTTTTGTTGTTGTTTGTTGGGGTTTGTTTGTTTGTTTTGTTCATTTGTTTTGGTTTTAGCCTGGGAATTCTGTAATCATCTGTTTTTTTAAATATTTTCTATAGGTGAATTTTCAAATACTTAAAAATGTTTGGCAGTCAGTCATCAGTTATTTATGTGATGCAATCCTGTTAACGTGAACTCTTAAAATGAAACACTTTTACTGATGTATTTGTCACATGTCAATATCATTCCTTCACTCTATAATTGTAATTTAAATTGCTTCTAATGTAAGCACTTTGCCATAATCCCTCTGAGTTTTTAGTCAGTGCCAGCATGACTGTTGTGTGCAAAATTTATACACTTCAGTAAAACTTACTAGAAAAACAGTATCAAGAAGATTTAAAACCCATCCTGCCTTTATTTTCTGATACCTTTTCAAGTCCTTCCAGATTATTTCCCGGTCTGGGTTAGGGAAATGTGTGTTTGTTAAACAATAATACTTGTAAAATTTCTCATTTGACTTTCTGTTAGTGCCATGTTTACCATACCAGAGGAACCTAAGACGTTCTGGGATGTTATTTATCTCTTTCAGTATATGTAACCAACACTAAGGATCCCCCTACATCTTTAAAAGATACAAGTAATTTGTTTTTTTGTTTAGTTTTACAGTTCTACTTGGCATAACATGATTAAATTCTTTATCTTCTGTATTATTAATTTGCTTCTTGTTATTGGTCTGATTTTTTAAGAGCAAAAAAAACCCAGCAAAATATTTTATCTAATCTAGGAAAAAAAAAAAAAAAACCAAAAAAAAACAAGGATGCACAGACATCTAGAATAACTGCAATTACATGTAATCAGAGGAACTGAGATTTTTGAATAACCAGCTTTAACCACACCTGCAGCTTGGAGCTGAAATTAATGTTTTCCTGAAGCTCTTATTCTGCCAGCTAGAATAGACTGAGTCAAGAAGAGAAGGAAAACATGTAAGTTGTAGAGAGCCAGGGCTGATTCACTGCTTTTCATGATCTGAAGTGAGCCTCCTACTCATTGCATGCCACGTTTCCTAACCGGACATAAACTTTCCCCTCCTAAATGAGCCATATTGGTTATAATTTGTTTATGAGAAAGGGAACTTGGTAGCTTTCCCAAATTTCTCTTTTGATTTGTCTTTTGTGGTAAGTGTATTTGGTTTTAACCATGACAACCATTAGTAGTCTTCAGTGTCCTGGTAAGACTGAGGTGTTAATATCCTTTCCCTTACATTCTCCAAAAATAATTTCCTTGTCTTTTGCTACCTAGATACAAAATCTGAGTAATTTTGGTGTGATTCATAGAAACAGAGTGGTTTGGGTTGGAAGGGACCTTAAGGATCATCTCGCTACAATCCCCTGTGTCATGGTCAGGAATGCCACCCACTAGACCAGTTTGCTCAGAGCCCCATCCAACCTGGCTTTGAACACTTCAGGGCTGGAGCATCCACAGCTGCTCTGGGCAACTCTCACAGTGAAGAATTTCTTCTTAACATCTGATATAAATCTCTCTACTTTTCATTTCCCTTGTTCTATCACTATTTGTCTGTGTAAGGAGGTTAGTCTCCTTCTCTTACAAGCTCTGTTTAAGTAATGAATTGAGCTGCACCTCCTCTTGGCTATATGATTAGCCATTTCCTCTCCTCTAGAATTTGTCAACTTAGCTCTCATCATCCATCTTTTGAAAAACATGCCAAACATTCCAGGAAACACAACACAAACACTGAGTGGCAGAGCTAAAGAACAGCCCTGCAGATGCATGCTCTGGCAAAATGTCAATTCAGGACAAAGTACCAGTCCCCAGAAGCCTGTCTGCCTTCAGTTTTCAAAGTAAAAGTTCTTGCCAGCCATAACAGCCTCTTATGCGAACAGCAACATTGTTGTGAAAAAATGTTCTTTGGGCACTTTCTTGTATACCCATGAGCTCACCTGTGTTGTTTTTGGGATGCCATTGGTCTCAGAAATCTTCTAAAGGGTATTCACTTAGGGTAGGCAGATATACTGTGGTCAGAGAGCCATGTATGACAGTACAGTGTCTTCATTCATCTTGTTTTGGAGCACCAAAGTCTGGCAAATAGAAGATGAGAGCAGTAGCAGAGCTTAGTGCAGACTGTTCTGCTAGGGTGGCAATATTGCTGGTCTCTGTTCCAAAGGCTGCTGACAGCTCCTCTGGTATGTGCTCCTGGTGAAGCTTCTATAGCTGCTCCATACAGAACAGGGCCATGGTGTTTTCATGTTTGGTTCTTAGTTTAGCTGCCTGTCAAAACTCTTTGAAAGAGCCCTTGCAAGAAATTGGATAAATGAACTTTTTATCTCAGGCAATTGCAGTATGACTTCATGAGATAAAGCTATTAGTGTAGCCTCAGTCACTCTCCTTGCTGCACTTAAAAGGCTTGCCTCAGATCATGAGAAATTCAAAATGTCATAGGAATTCTGCTGCTTGGGAAGTTACAGGGAAATCTAAACTAAGTCACTGTCTGTTGTAGAGTTGTGTATGGAAAAAAGTGGATTTTTTGTATAAAGCAAGAGGCTTTGTAATTAAAAATGCTCTTGTGGATTTGCTGCTGCTTAAAGCAATATTGCATGAAACACATGCTGCCAATCCATTGTTGTTTCTAAACAAATAGACAATATTGTACTTCAGACTTGACTTAAATTTTGCTGCCTCAGTGGGGTTTTTTGAGTAATAATCAACACAGCTGAAGTACAGTTACAGTGTTGGCAGAACCACTGGACATTTTGTGGGAGAATTCTTGCAAGATTATTTCAACAGCATGCTAAAATATCTCTTATAAAATGTGAGAAAACCTCATCCATATGAACAGCTTATGCCTTAATATTTTGTAGATGTGGTGTTGCTTGTTAATCTTTTTCATAGCACTCTGAATTGCTTTATTCGGAAAGCCAGTCCAACATGGTCAGGGACTTGGGACATTGCTATTCAAACCTTATCAACACAGCGGTTGAGTGATTTGATGTTGCCGATGCTCCACTGAGTAGCCTAACAGGAGTACTTTTATGCCCCCATTCTGCATAAGAATTTGCAGAATGGGGGCTTTTATCTGCCCCTCAGCATACCTCAGCATTCAGACTATGATTGAAATTTTATGAATGCCTCCACTGCCTTTAAATCCTGAAGAGAAAGTGTGCCAGTAAAAGTTATTTCTACCTCCTAGGCATGAATGCTGTAGCCAAGTCACTGCCCATCATGGAGGAAATATTCAGGGCTTGTTTATTTCTTTTTTGTTTGTTTTAATAATAAGTGAACATAAAATGTTCTTTATTATTCTCAGTATTATTATATTTTTTTTTACAGTCCTCTCATGCTGTCCTCACTGTTTTCCAATCATTCACCCAGTTATTAAAAAAATTATCTTTGAATGGTACAAAATTCAACAATACTCCAAAGTTCAATATTCATGGGCATTTTTGAATAACCTTTCCTAATGACTTGCAAAGCTAATGTAATCTTCCTACAATATTCAAGAAATTGTCAAATAAGCACTTAATAAAATCTATCAGTAAGTCCTCTTAGTAAAAACCACAGCCATAGGCCTAAATCCTTCTCAGGGAGGGAGGATATGCATGGAGTGACCAGACAGTTTGATTGTAGCAGAAACTTAGATTCTTCTAGAAATCTTTATAATGTTTTCATTTTTAATTTTAATGACTTTTTATATTTTTCTTTGAATTTTTCTGGTTTGTGGTTATTTTATTTTTGTTTGACAATACACCAGTGAAAGAAATAGTATTTCCAGTTTAAAAATTTTTGCAGGAAAAACATGCATTAATTAATACCATATAGAAAAAATAGGTTAATGAGCGACACACATTTTTTTTTTAATTTAAATTCTATGATTGGTTTACAATGCATGCTACAAAACAAAACAAAACCCCAGAAATTTTTTCAAAGTATAAAGGGTCTGGAGTTTGTATAAGTAGTTACTAAATTGATGTCTAGGGTTCCCATTCTGCCATTTCTTGTCTCTTATGAAAAAGTTTATAGTGCCAATATAGCATATGCTTTAGTGTGCTTAGTAATATGCTTTTTACTATGCAAAGTTGTATTTTAGGATTTCTTGGTGTACTTTTTAAATGAAGCTAAGCTGTAGAACTGTAACGGTCAGGTACACGGATTCTGTTTCAGGGGTAAAACAAAATCCGTTTACTGTAAACACATTTCAATGTATATAGGGTTATTACAATTAAGAGGCTGGGTTATGCTAAATGAGGGATGGATCATGGTAACTAAGAGAATACATTATGTTAACTATGGGGGAAGCAGGTATCTAGAGTTAATCTATTATTCATGAACACAAGGGTAGGGGGAACAATACATGTGGTCAGAGGGGTTTCCGTGTGGGACAGGGAATACACGAAACTGCAAATCTTGCCAAATGCAAATAGAGTCGTTAGGTGTGTCTGGACATGGGTCAGTGTCTGCAGATTGGATTAGTTCTTATCTTCTTTGGGAAGCTTCCTGCATTTTGGTACTTTTCATTTTTGTATTCCTACAGTAGAACACCATTGCCTGATGCTGTTTACTATGTGCATTCTTAAAATGTCTGCTTCACCGCAAAATGATACTGGTATTTGTGCAGCCTTTTCCCAGCATAAGCTCTCATAGTATAGGTATTGATTAACTAATCTTTTTGTACAGAAGGGTGTCACATTGGAAAGTTCAGTCCTGGGAGGATCAAAGAACTGCAGCAACGATAAACATTTTAAGTGTCACACAGCTTGATTCCAAAGGAATATGCAGGACATTCTGCTTTTGAATGCTGCAAGTATGCTGTGAAGTGCCTCACAAAAAGAAGTGGCTGTTAAAATATAATGGTTAGAAATGAACATCATGCTTTTAATTTATCTTATTTTCTTCAATGAAGATGAGAAAGAAATGTAGGGCATGACGGGGGTGGGGGGGGGCGGGGGGGACGAGGTAGCAGGGATTCATTTGCATGCCTCTTTAAGGAGAAATTTCAGAATATGAGTGTGATGAGGCAGAACAGAGCCACAGACACAACAGGACTGGATGTTCAGCTGTGACCTTCCTGAGTCTGCCCCTTGCACCTCTGAGCCTGTGTTCCAATGTGCCCATATAGCTTGTTGCTTTTCTCTGCCTTCTTATGCCTCTTGTATACTGCTTTAGCTTCTGCCACTTTCTAAAGCTGCTAATGAAATCTCTGCACTTTGGTCTTGAAAACTAAAAATTAGAAATAAAGAATTTTAGCATCATCTGCTTTCTTTTCATCTTTCACATAAACACATGCAGTTGTACCCGAAAGAACTGATGGTGGGGAAGTATGAGAGAGAACTGCTGGTGCACGACCAGATTGTGGTCATGGCTGGTCATAGGGTGCTGCTGTAGTGGGTTGACCCTGACTGGGTGCCAGGCATGCACCAAAGCCACTCTGTCCCTTCTGCAAGTAAACAGGAGAAAAGAAATATAGTGGAAAGTTCATGAGTTGAGAAAAGGATTGGGAGAGATTGCTCACCAAATATCATCATGGGCAAAACAGACTTGAATTGGAGATATTAATAGAATTTTTTATTAACAAAATCAGAGCAGAATAATGAAAAGTGTTATAGTCAAGGGACTACAAATGTAAAATTTAAAACACCAAAATTTTATTAAAGGCAAATGAGCAAAGCAGCATGCTGGGCAGTCGACGGAGTCTCCAGCTCCGCTGCGAACCCGCAAACTTAACCGGTCTCAAGTCCGTTTTTATACCTTCTGTCCTCCTTTGACTTCTCCAATCCAGGTACTGCTTTCCCTTGAATTTTCCAATCAAAGTCCACTTGTTCTGGTCCTGGGTTCGATTCTGTTGCTAGGGAGTTGTCCTTTTCATGATGGGTCACCTGTTATCACACCATTCCCACCCACACAGCTCTTTGTTCTTTATTAGTACTCTCTAAAGCTTATTTTCAGCATAATATACATAACACTGCAGTTTAACTTCTACTTGCTTAAGCAAGCAGAATAGAATACAATGTGACACATTAAGAAAAACCTTCACAAGCCTAACATTTGAAAACCTTTAAGAAAACCTTTGCAAGTTTTAGAATTTGATAAGCAAATTCTA
>JAWWTY010000088.1:4884902-4914963 GCA_035222235.1 Margarornis squamiger
TCACAGGGGAACTCTGCTTTTGTGTCAGCTTCTCCTTTTCACTAAGAACTTAAAAATGATTAGTGTTTGTCTTTAGGATTTTTTTCTTAAGAAAACGCAATAACCATTTATAAAATAGATTTAGTGCCAAAAAACTGTCTTCTATCCCTACTTCCAATCATCCACACATTCTAACAAATTCATTATTAGCTTCATAATCAGGGAAAAAAATATTTCACAGGGCTCAGCAAATGAAGGACCTTAAGAAAATACCTGGCTATATCCTGAAATCTGAATGCTCTTGTTTGTGAATATTTGCACTGGGTTTTTACTTATCTTCTGTTTTTCAGTGTGGCTTGGGTGTTTTGAGAGCCACAAGGGTAACACTATTGAAGTCAGCCATGGAAATCTATCTCCAAAGGAAAGAAAGTTAAACATATCAATTATTTAGCTTTCAGCTAGATTCTTCTTAAAAAATTTAAAGGAAATGTAGGCTGTCTAGTCCTGACAAAATAAGAAATGGCCTTCAAACAAAATGCTAGCTGAACTAGAAACAGACTAGAAATAGAGAGAAAATTTACCTTATATGGAGGAAGTTCAGAGCAGAGTGTTGATTTCTTCACACCTTGCTAGAACAACTTGTATTTCTATATAGCCGCAGATAATCTGTATGGACAGTCTACATAGATGTCTGTCAAAGGCATCTGTTAGACAAATGAAGCGAATCATTCTTGCAGAATAAAACTCCATTTTAATTTACCTTCTGCAGTCCTCTTAGACTCCTTTATTGATGTGAAAGCTGAGATCCTACAAATGAAGTGATTCTCCCTTCTAATTCTGTGTTTGCTGGACATGTCTTTGGCACTGGTACTGTTGGCTGCCTAAACACCAGAGAACAAGTGAGAAAGACAAGAGAAGTACTCTGAAATATCAATTCCACATTAGTGTTCCTAAATTATTTTATTCCCTTTTATTTAGACATTTGTCATGGTTTAACCCAGGCCAGCTGCTCTCCCACTCTTCCCCAGTGGGATGGGGGAAAGATCTGGAAAGGTGAAAGTGAGAAAACTCATGGCTTGAGGTAAAAGACAGTTTAACAGGCAAAGAAAAAACTGTGTATACAAGCAAAGCAAAACAAGGAATTGAATCACCACTTCCCATGGGCAGGCGGGTGTTCAGCCATCCCCAGGAAAGCCAGGCTCCATCATGCATAGCAGTGACTTGGGAAGACAAATGCCAACTCTGTAAATGTTCCCTCCTTCTTCCCCCAGCTTTATACACTGACACCATATGGTCTGGATTATCCCCTTCGTCATTTAGGACCAGCTGCGGCAGCTGTGTCCCCTCGAAACTCCTTGTGCACCCCCAGCCTTCTTGCTAGTGGAGAGGTGAAGAAAAAAAAAGGCCTTGGTTCTATGCAAGCACTGCTTGTCTGTAACTAAAACATCTCTGTATTATCAATACTGTTTCCAGCACAAATCCAAAACACAGCCCCATACTAGCTGCTCTGGGGAAAATTAATTGTACCCCAGTCAAAATCTGCATAGCACCACAAAAACAAACAAGCAAACAAAACACACACAAACACAATAGACTGCAAACAGAATTCTATTAATTTATAATGCAAATTCATTTTTTGTTACTAAGCACAAATGAAAATAGAAAAAGGGATAAGCTTACTAGCATTTCCTTATGCTTCATTTTTTTCATTTTTGTGAAATGTCCCAGATGTAGGCTAGGCTTTTAACAAAGAATAAGAAAACATTCTTAATTTTTTCTTTCAGATGGCCAGCACAAAGGAAATGATGGAGCAGTGAGGCTTACATACAACTTGCTGTTTTATATTTTTAAAAATTTGTCTTGATCTGCTTACTTTGACAACTCTTGTTGAGAGCAAGAATATAAATGCACAAAAGAGAGAGAAAATGGCCTGATAATTGCACATTTAGAGGTGAAATATGATACACTATGGATTCAAGATAATGTAGATCCTAAGTGGTAGATTCCCAGTAATACAGTTTTCTCAAATAAAATTTCTGTTGTACACGTTTTCATTGCACAATGTCCGACATCTGAAGGATGTCAGTTTATTAGCTGCTTAGTTTCCCTCTTATCTGTACTGTATTTATGTTAGTCACTTTCCTGAGCATTCATTGGTAGAAAAAGAATATTTTTCTAGGAAAAAAGCTTTTGTATAGGTGAATACAATTAAGCTTTTCCTGCATATGAAAATGCGAATTAATACTTTATAAGTTATATCCAGGCTGGTATGGGTTCAAAAATCCTGTCACTCACATTGTCATTTTGGGCAGGGACGATTCTAATAGAGGTAATGTGATTTAGCAAATTTACAGATACAATGTCCAACTGTGCCTTCCAACATCAAAGGGAAAAAAGTTCCTATAGACTTTTTACAGAGATGTTAAATGCCAGAGAATCTGTACAGTTTTATCTTTTTTAAAACCTGGCCTAGACAATTAAGACTATGCTCTCTTTTCAAAGAAGTGTTGGAGCACTTTCAAGCATCTTTCATTCATTTTATTTGTGTGCCTAATTGCAATATTTGCTAGATAAAAAAATGAGGGGTTCTTTTAAGTATACAGAGTGTTGAAAATGTTGGAAATGTTGACATCTTTGAAATAGCAAAGTTGTTCTGCAATCCATGCACTTGTCCATAATACTAACTAGCATGAATCAGTGAAACATGATTGGCATGAATGAACGTATCAAAAAATCAAATTTCCTAAGGACATTTCTGTTTTCATTTAATGGTTATAAAGCTTATAAAGCTTATAAAGCTTCCATTGTGGAGGCTTAGAGGGCTATATTTTTATGAAAAAAAAACCAACAACAAAATAAAACAAAACCAAAACTAGTTTTGTACTAGTGCAACTCCAGTGTTTCTGCAACAAATACGAATCTAATGGAAACAGTGAATTAGGATTGTCTGGATGATGCTCTTAGTCATATGGTTTAGATTTAGGTAGTCCTATGAGGAACAGGGAGTTTGACTTGATCCTTATGATGCCTTTCCAACTTGAGATATTCTATGATTCCATAATTCTATGAATATACCAATGTAAGATACAAAATTACGCAGGAGAACGTTTTTCTTTAGTTGTTAGTTCCTACTGGTAACTTCTGTGTCTCTGTTTCTGTGCGCCATGTGAATGCTGACCTAGGAGGAAGATGCTGAGGGGAAGCTGCAGAATAGTGTAGGAGTTTGGGGTTGTCCTGTAACATCCCTTTCACTCAGTGCTGTGTAATACACTTACTGTCATGTAACTAATGCAGCTTGTGCAGTCACAAATACACACAGAAATAAATACCTTCAACTTTGGACTGGACACCATGAAGTCTTAACAAAAAGTAGTTTATCTTGCTAAAGTAGACTGCTTTCTACCTTACTACAGCTCAGGTAATCAATAACCCAGAGATTTAAAAGCTTTTGAGTCCTTTAATACAAGCTTACAAGGCATCTTCAACCGCCTTACTCATCTGAACATCAGTGAAACTTCAATATGTTTGGATGGTCAATGATAGAGATACTCAGGAAGGCAAAATGCTCCATGAAATGAAGGAGCCTGTGATATCACAAGTAGGGACTCAGTGATGCAAAAGTTCCGATCTGATTTAGTGCAGATTTCTAAGGCACATCCTTCCAGCAGCTCTCCTTATGAAGTGGGAAAGAAATACAAAGGTTCCTGCAAACAGAATGTGCCATGGTAATTTGTCATGGAGAAGGAAGCATTCTCCTAAGTAGTGAAGAATGAAGCTATTTTAGGTTTTATGCATCACAGTCTTAATGTCTATCCAGGTAGCATCAGGAGACTCCTGCATAGTGACCAGTGACAGGACCTGAGATAATGGCCTGAAGTTGTGTCAGGGGAGGTTTAGACTGGATATTAGAGAAAGGTTTTTCACCATAGTTGGACACTGGAAGAGGCTACCCAGGGAAGTGATCAAGCACCAAGCCTTGATGAGTTTGAGACATGTGTGGATGATACTCACAGGCAAATGGTGTGATTCCTGGGCATGGTCATGTGCAGGACCAAGAGCTGGACTCAATGATCCCTGTAGGTTCCTTCCAATTCAGCATATTCTGTGATTCTGTGAAGTATTCTCATATTCTGCACTGATTTAAATTTCTCAATAGATGCAGTCTGAATTGCATTTTCTGATCTGAAGAGACTTTAAAAGCTACAGTTTTACTATTAAGATTAGATGTGAATATTTACACATTAGCGTGCTCCTTTCAGACTCTTGCATACAAATTCTAATTTATATTCTGTCAATAACAACAGATTTTACAGTATGTTTACTTCTAACAAGTTGGATGCTATGATAATTGTCCAGGTGTTTGACCAAGGAGAGTGAGGCCTTACACATTGAAATGGTGTTATGTTGATGGACATGATGTCTGTAAATTGCAACTGCCAAAAGAAATTGAATATTGAGCACAAACTTTAGAATCTTGATTATTATTGTGTTCACTCCTCAAAATAATTTGCTGAAGGGGATGTGGGCAAACTGAAAATGTCTTTTCCTTCCAAACTCCAAATATAGACGGATATATAATTGTAGATGTTCTGAGCTGTATTGCTCCTCCTAAGTATTTCCTATAGCCTTTTGAAACTAAAGGGTGTACTCCTCCAGCTTCAATAAGCTTTAGGTTTGGCCTTTGGTTATCATAATTTTGTTGTTGTTCTGAAACCATGTAATCAGCCGTGGGATGAAGGGTAAGCTGCTGTAAATTCTTCTTAATTGCATTAAAAAAAAAAAAAAAAAAGTAAGGAGATTCATCTGCAGAACTTCTTTTTCACCAGATATCTCGTAATTAGTACCAAAGCATCTCTGCTTTTCCAGTGTTTTATTTAGAGTACAATTTTAGTTGAAAATAACCTTTTCAAATATTTGTGATGCTGAAAGTTAAGACAATATACATATGCTGCACAATATTTAAGACATATCTGTGTATAAGTAATTTGTTTATCTTTGCAAATTCTTCCCACTTTTTACAACATTAAGGTTTTTCTAAGTTATTCATTCATACTTTTTAAACTTCACAGTGAGTTTTTTTAGGTGTCTCCACAAAATATTACCTCTTGACCCCTTGGGATTGCATAATTATTTTCAGGACTCTGTTCTGGAGGGTGCTGCTGATACAGAAAGGCTAAATGGGTTTGGTGGTAGACTGGACAATGTTCACAGAACAGAAGCCACCTTCAGGGTTACTAAGAACTTACACACCATTTCAAACCTAGGAAGCTGTAAATGTAAGGGTGCTAGGACACCATCACTCCTCACCATTTTATGTGTGCCTTAACCCTATTCTTACAGTCTTCCATAGGCACTACCTTGAGCAGATGTAGGGGACAGGATACTTTGGTCTGACTGTCTTCCTCTTCTTATGTTCTTCATATCTGTGTGCACACAGATGTGGTGTCCACATCTGTAATGTCAATCTGTGATTTTGTAGAAAATTCCAACTTTTCAGTTGTCCTTTAAATTTGACATGCTCTGTATCACAGAAATCTCAGTGTTGCAGAGTTTGTATACTCTGTGCTCACAATACTGTTACTTAAAGATGCCTGCTCCAGGTACAGGGTAGAGAAAGAATGTACAGTCAAGCTGACTTTCAGCACATATTGTTTTGACACTTTAAATAGGTTCTATCAATGAACTTAGTGCAACATTAATTAATTGGACAATTTGTCTTACATATATGACAGCAGATTGGGGCTATGGGAAAAAGAAGTTATTTCAGAAAAACTGGGGAAAGTAAAAAAAAAAAACCACAAAACCAAACCAAACCAAACCAAAAACTTCCTCTTCCTTAAAGTGTTTAAATATGCTTATCTATCTATCTATCTATCTATCTATCTATCTATCTATCTATCTATCTATCTATCTATCTATTTCCTCTGCAAGTGATTCTCATATTCTCTTTTGGCTGTCTTGTGTTTTAACCTGCCTGAGTTTATAATCCTTCCTACCTAAGTTACCTAAGGGTAACTTCCTTACACATGACTGGCTTTTTTAAGATGCCTCTTATTTCTAACATCCTCTTTTATCCTGTAGTGCCATGCAGACTTTTCTTAGCATTACCCTAAGAAAGTGTTTTGCATTTTTTTCTCTTCCAAAGTGCTTTTGATACTTTCGGAAAGCTTTTTACTACAACATTTTGAATAATGTCATGTGTGCTGCTGAGGATAGCTTTTTGTCTCTTAGGTTTCCTGTATAATTCTGCTTCAGCCTTAGACTTTGTTTTTGTGGCGACTGAATCTAATTGGAGGTAGTCCCAGTCTTCTGCTATTATCAGGTTTCTTGACCTTCCAAACACACTGATCTCCCCTATAAAAAAAAAAAAAAAAAGGGCACAATCACTTTTCCCTATCTTGGTAAGACAAAAATAAGATTGTAGATATAAAAAGAGTTGCTTATATTATTTTCTCAGGGAAAGAATTAATGTTACAATCATAATTACTCTTTCTTAATAATTTAAAATCTAAATCTAGGAAAAAAAAATTGATTTCAGGACACAATTCTTTCCATTTATCTAGACATCAATAATCCACTAAGATAAATAGGCAGTAGTTGGGGAAATTTCAGTAGACTCAGAATTCTTCTTTTAGCACATTTCTATGTTTCTTAATTATGAAACATTAAACACATGTTACTACTGGTTCTGTGTTTTTTTTACCCTGAACAGCATGCTCACATCAGAGCCTGACCTTGCTCCACATATTCCCATTCTTGTGTACAGAAATATAGCAAAACTAGCTCATCCATGGACACTGATTTACCATCTTGCATGCTACTGCTGGTGATCCCTTCTGGTTAATTTAAGAATCATACTCTTCCTTATATCCATGAATTTCTTAGCTGTTAAGTCCTTTCCTGTAGAATACAACTGAGAGCAAAAACAGAGGTTTGAATCTAGCTTGTCAACTGATCCTAGAAGATACAACGGAGTCTAACCTGACTTCTCCCCATTCTTAACTTATTTTTATACTATATGTTTAGGTAGAGCTTCAGTGACTTTAGTCATACATCTTACTCACCTTGGGGGTGGCTATCTCAGTATAATACCTGAGATAACTTTGGGATGGGGACATACATCCATCCAAAGAAAGTGGTCTCCCACAGTTGCTGATCCAACAGCAGGTCATCTTCCTTCTCTCCCTTGGTTTTAGCTGATGTGCAGGTTATCTGCTAGAAACTACCACTGAGCTCCTTCCTCTGCAAGGGTTTTGACAGAGGCTGGCTGCAGTATCTCCACTCTGCTCCACCCTCCATTTAGTCCCCCTTTGATTGCATTGTGTGTGGAACATCAGGTATGGTGACCACATTCCATCCAGGGAGTACAACCCGTGCTGTTATGTTTTTAACTCCAGTCATTTTCCCACAGCTATGCTTAAGAAAAGTCTTTTTCCTTCTTTAATTCAAGTTGCTTAGTGGCAGTTCAAGCAGAGCCAGGTGTAACTTCACTGAGTTGGTCTTTCTAAGATGAATATGGAAAAGCAGCACTAAGGCAGAAGACTGGGCTCTGAAATTTGGACTAATACCACTTAATTGCATTTTACATTTCATTGTGTCATGTAGCATTGTTCAAGATTGCTTCATAAGAACTATTAGACAGGAATGATATTTTAAAGTAGTCTTTGAAAAATTGTAACTTTGAAGGTAATTTTTTATTGTTATTGAAACAGTGCAAAAGAATATCTCTTTATTTGCTGGGCAGAGGATAACTGTAGACAAGAGATGTAGCTGTAAATTCATAGTATCTAAATGTTGATAAAACCCACTGATTTTCAAGTTCTTAATGTATAATTGTTTGACACTCTTTAATCAACACCAGAGGAAACACATCAAACAAGCTTGCTTGATAGTTTCAATTAATGCATTTAAATTCCAAAGAATTTTATGTACCGTTACACTTGCATGGCATGGCATCTCACTTTTTACCCTCATAAGTATTTATACATGATGGCCTTTGAGCTGTTGCTATCTGCATAAAAACATTACACATCAATTGTAGTGGTTGACGGGCTTATGTTAAGTAATATGTTTAACAGGCCACAAACTAATTTCCATGGAAAACTACTGGATATCAGAGGAATAGATTTTTTAATCAGTTATGATAAGCCTACCATCTAGAATATGGAAAATAAAAGTTGAATAATGATGTTCTAAAATTATCCAATAGGATGCTTAGCAAACTTAGAGCAGTGTGTAACCTTTTTACCATTGCAAATATACTTACCAGTTATTATTACATCTGGCTAATGACACAAATTCAAATATGGTTATGTTGTGTTTGTGAGGCTTCTTTTTATGTTTTTTGATACAGGCTTTTTAGGAAAGATGATTTTTTCTTTATAGATACAGGTGTCTAGGTCAGTCACGCTGGGGCAGCACAGGACATAGGACTCAAGATTTTCTTGTTGTACACGTAAGAAGTAGCAGCATTCCCAAGACTTCTAGTTAAAATGCAATGTCATTCTCTGGTAAATCAGTCGCTCAAGCACCTTCTTTTATATATCATGGGATTACATATTACATATTGAACTTTATTTCATTTCTACTGTGTATCTTCTGCTTTTCATGGAGAACTGAAAGAAACTGAGGCAGACTCAAGTTTTTGCTTTATAAGTTAAGTTGAAAAGTTTTGATTGGTGTCACTAAATGACATTTCATTACACAAAACATATCACTAGACTGTAGAATATAATGTAGTGTAATATGCCAAGATAAAGAATTTTAGTGAAAGATTTATATGTTTATAATGATGTTTTGGTATTAAATCCTTCCCATAAAAGTACTATCTTTGCCTAGCTAAGGCCCTTACAGTACTACTGAATTGCACGAACTATGACCACAAATATGAGTGACTAAAATTGCATTTGGCTTATGCAGCGAATTAGTACTCGGGTTGCCCTAATACAGCTAGGAAAAACAAACAAACAAACAAACAACAACAAACAAAAAAACAAAGGTACTGTCCCTCTGGACTCTTATGTTACACATACAGACCATTGTTCCAGATAAGAAAAGGAGTCATAGAGTTCGGGAACACAGGCTGCAAAACTTGTGTTATGCCAGTGTCACCTAATATCTATTAATTTTTCATCACAGAATATTCCGAGATGGAAAGGACCCACAAGGTTCATCAAGTCCAGCTCTTAAAGTGAATGTCCCGTACAGGGATCAAACTCATGACCTTGGTATTTTCAGCATCACACTGTAACCAACTGAACTAATCCCAGGATATATAATTTTAAGAGTTCACAAAGTGCAGAAGATGGCTGAGTTGCAGTCTTTGAAGCCCATGTACTGGGCTCACAGAGGAAGTTTGTGCTGCTGCATTTTATGGACATGTTGAATTTCACTTTAATGCTGTTGGGTAGCCCTCAGCTAGATACCTCTCCTCTGGAGATCCTCCACAATGAGAGCCCTCAATGGTCCAGTGTGAGTCTAGAAATAAGAAATCTACAGGCTGCCAGGCTGGCTGGTAGTATGTCACCCAAACATTGTATCGCTGATGTCAAGAACTTTTCCCTCAGCAAAGACTTCAAGGAAAGACCGTGTTATGAACTTGTCTGCTTTTTTTGCATTCCTGGCTTGAAATCTAAAACAGTAGGCTCTGCTCAGAAAAATGGTCATAAAGGCTGTAGTTGTTAACACAGATAGGCAATATATTCATTTGACAATAAAATGCTAAGGAAGTCACTGATATTTGTTTTGGAAAAATCTCATTAAGTGGGTTTTTATTGTTTCCATGTTGTACTTGGAAACTGCCTATTGTATTAATCTATTACATAAATAATATACTATGCCTTTCAACTCAAATGCAAAAAGAAAGCATGTGTAACAGAAACACAACTTTAGTAATGCTCAGTGTAGTGAAAGGAGGTCCTTTCCCCAGGTAAGAGAGAGGAAGAAAAAAAAAAAATAGGTTGCCTGTGCCCAATGCAGTCCAGGTGGAACCCCAGTAGGCAGCATACTACTGTAAATGCAAGGAGTTTTGTTTATTTCAGACTATGTATGCTTTACATTTCTGTTATGTTTCTTTGCCTTCCTAACTATGGCATGCTAATATTCAATTACTAAGTCTTAAGTGATTTTTTTTAACTTTCAGTGTTCTTTGTCATAAAGTGCTTTTACATTTTCCTTATATTAAAAATATGTTTACTTTATTATAAGACTGGCTTCAAACCACTACATAATGTTTTTGTTTTCCTTTATGCTTCGATATAGTCAAAATATTATATATCATGCCAAATAAAATACCTCAGGTAGCAAACCATCTTATCTTGTTACATTCTTTAAAGTAATTTATGTAAGCTATGCTGTAGCAACCTTCTAGAGCTCAAAATATAAACCTAGGTTGTCATGGATACACACATGAGAAGGCTTTCTTTATAAATATGTTATGAGTCTGACAATTTATTTTTAGTAGAATTAAAAAAAAAAATATGTATATAACTAGGGTCATTATTGGTTATTCTGATTGCACTGAAATACATTTTTTTTTCTTCTTCTTCATTATCACAAAATATCTTGTAACAATGAGGTTTATGTGGATGTCAAAATGGCTGATGAGAGCCCTGGGCTTTTTCTCTCACTTGTTTGACCTACCTTTTTACCAAGTGTCCCTGAAGTGGAATTCATGTATTGCTTACTATCAGTTACACAGTTAGATTTTTTTTAATCTAGCACAGGGTTGAACAGTGCTTTCAGGCCTGAAAAACTTCAGCTGCCATTTTATTCTCTCATTAATTAAAATGGATATAGTATTTACAACATGTAGCTGGATAAACTAAATAATTCATAAAACTTTCAAGTCAGGAGATACCTTCTGGTATGTTGCATTTTGCTTCCCTCTCTCTGCTACATCAGCAGTGCAAGATGCAATGCCCTCATATGTGATTTTCTGGGTTTGGTCATTAAGAAAAAAAAAAAAAAAAGAAGATTGCTGAGAGTAAGTCAGAGTAATAAAACAAAAGTATACTAAACAAATTATGCTTTTAATGCATTTTGCCTGTAGATTTTTATAGAATAGAAAATAGAGAAGATGCTAGTTCAGAGGTCTAAAATTGTGTGCGTGTTAATATAGAATAAAACAAAACCCCAAACCATTTAAGAGGATAAGTGGGCAATTTTCATAGAATAAGCACAAAATATTATGAATTATCTAAAAGGTTGCATTAGTTCCAAGAGTATATAAATGTTAATCTCTCCTGCTTGTTGCATGAACTATGGTGGAAAACCAGATTATATTTAGCATTTGTGCAGTTCTTTTCACAGAAATACTGTTAACTAAAAATTTACTAAGAATTCCACATATGAAAATATACTCCCAAGGGCTGACTTGTTGGAAAATTGTATCAGACACCAAAAAAACTTTGAAAAATAATTATTAAAGATATCAATGAAATGTTTATCAAACATGTCATTGCAAATACTTGTACAGATGTTCATTATTATTTTCCAGAAGGATTTTCTCCCAAGGATTTCTAACTTTCTTATGTCTGTCCAGCTTCAGATTTTCAGATTTTTCTCCTCTGAATTAATTTAACTGCTGTAGTAAAATGATACATAAATCATAGCATAGATGTTTTCTATCTTTCATTAAGAATCTTCTTTTATTAAGAATCAGAAAGTCTTTGTTATGAACCTGAAAAATAATTAATTACTTGTGCCCTAAATATAACAGATACTTTATACATAGCACAGTAAAGACATAAAGTCTAACGTCAACAAAACAAGAAGAAACTGTTTGTTTGCCTTCCAGGACTATGCCATAAATCACAAAGCCAAAATTCTGATCTAGCATATTAAGGATGTGCTAAAAACATGAAAGACTGGGTGAAGTCACAGAATCATGGAAAGAATCTGTTGTTTGTTAAGGCTGGTAGGATCACCGTTGTTTCATAAAACAAAACATGGGATTATTACATTACAACATTAGGAAATTACTGTCTCCCAAATTTATTTTCATATTCTAGTAGCGGAGGGCCTAAAATATGATATATATATATTTGTGCTGTCTTTGCTTGTCATTTGAAAATCTTATTAATAAGAATTCATAAGAATTAGTAGAATTAGTAAAGTTATACAAACCATGGGACTCAAATATCAGAGTGCTTTAAAATAACAAATATTCTGTACCTGTTGGATGTTACTGAACAGTCTATAATGAGGACATTAACCTGATGAAGACTTGCTAATTTAGCCAAGAAAGCTTCTCCAGAAAAGTTTTTCAGGAGCTTTATATTGCCAGTGAAATCTGTCCATTTAGTATTGGTATGAGTGGCTAGATTTTCACAGTGATAGAGGGGCCATGAGCACATTGCAGTGTTAGACAAGGCATGCTTAAAGGCTTTCACAGAGACCAGCTGCATAACTGAGTGACACTTTAAAGAAAAATATTCCTCCTTCATTTTCATTTTCATTTTCTCTGTTTTGCTGTTCCTGTGGACTCTGATATAGTTCCATCCCAACAGTTATGAGTATTTGCTTTGGAGAAGTGAAAAAGAATGGGCAAGTGGTCTCCTTAAATAAACTAGTAGTTAGTCTGTCATGACTAGTACTACAGTTGTAGTCTACCTAACAATAAAACCCAACCAATCAACCAACCAACTGACCAACCAAACAAGAAAAGAAAAAGGATAGATTCTTCTGCAGTGCAGTTTTTTATATTCCAGTTCCAGTGTGCTGTCTGGTTGAAGAGATGTGAGGCAATGCAAAAGTAAAAATGAAGAATTAATTTCTGTTTTCCTAATTCCTGTGGTTTCTTTTGAGCAAGAAACTAAACTATACTTTACATCTGAGCAGGAAAAGGGTCCAAATCCTATAACAACCGCAAAAGGTATTAAAAAACAAACAAAAAAATCCTCCCTAGGAAGTGGTTAGGAAAATGCAAGTTGAAACTACAGCTTATTTGATACAATTGATGCTTTTTTTACTGTTGCCCTCATCTGGCACTTTTTGAGTCACTCATCTGTTTTGTCTGAGTAGGAAACTAGATTACTGTCTCTGGAGGGCATTACCTACTTTTCCTACAGCTTTGATTAGTGATCAGTCTAAAAGCCTCCAAACTTTGGTTTTTGCCCAGTGTGCCACTGTATGCAAATGCATAGTAATTGCAACAGCCAATATGAAAAACACCTGTATCACACCATCCAGAGTTTGGTGCTGTCCAGATGTGTTAATAATTGTCCCAGCGAAAATGTAGCTGTAAAACTGCAGGTGTTTGCGAGTCCAGGATATAAGAACATACATAGACTTGGGATATGACTTTAAAAATAAATCAACACAAAACCCACAAAGTGCTGAAAAGAGACCTGACTAAAGTAATCAGTTTGAAAGTGTATTTTAAAGTAGACCTCTGGAGTAATTTGTGTGTATTTGAGAAGGTAAGTGCGGTTTTGAATACTTGTTGTACAACTTTATTCAGCATTTGCCATTCCCCATTGGTTTAATTTCACTAAGACTTCAATCTTACAAAATTCTTTATGTTATTCTTTAAAAGAAAATCACAAATGGCTCAGGGGATGCAGAGGATCAACAACTATGTAAGTTGTCTTCCCATTTCCTGGTAGAAGGCATTGCTGCTCAAAACGTGTGTGGACAAAAATACTTGCAACTCTAGTCAAGCTTTATTGAATTTGAAATTTCTGTGAAGGATTTCCTAATAAAAGTCCAAATATAAAGTTAGTTACTTCATAGAACCTGTGTAATAAGTATAATTTTATCTCTTTATCAAGGACTTCTACTGTTATTTTCTAGCACTATGCCTTTTTGTGTTACATTGATTTAACAATCTTCCTGAAGCCTCTTCTGTGGTGCTGCCTGCTGTGTTTCTCTCCTCTGGGCCATCAGCCACTGGGGTGTTTCTTTGCAAGTGTAAGGGTGCCCCACTGTGATATTTTCAGTTTTGGTGACTGAACCATTTACTGGCAGACATCCTTCACCATAAGCACTTGGTGGCCAGATTAGTTCCTCAAACTGATATGAATACTGGTGCACAGCTAACTGAGTAGCTGGGGAAAGTACTCAAGGCAATGCAGGATTATCTGTCTGCACTGATGCATGTTGAAAATTATAAAAATATAGTGGAAAGGAATTCTCAGGAAAGCAGACATCAGTAATGAAACACCAAATGTGCTCAACTCATCTGAGCCAAGTGGTTTCAGGAGGCTTAATCATCAGAGACAGTGTCTGCTGTAGGGTAAAGCCTTTGGGAGGAGGGTAAAGCTTGTGATGCATGCAGAAATGCAGTACCTGTATAAAATATAATTTGGTTTTCTTGGGGTTTTTAATAATCCCATAGCGGAAGGCATTAGAGATTTTTGTAATTCATTGCTACTTTCAAAGAATATTAAACTACTTTTCAATTCTGAAGTACTGTGAGCTGAGGTGAGAAAGGTTTTCTTGTTGCATGCTGCATCTGCCTGAGTCAAGTGAAGAGAAATGTAGAAGTGCAAGAGAGTTGCTTTGCAGGGTCTTTGTTGAAATGTTAAACAGGCAAGATGAATTGAACAGTCAAGATGAATTGGTCTCTTTCATGAAGCACCGTATTTTTCTTCATTTTATTCAGCAAAATCATCAAGACTAAAAAACACTACACCAACATAACTCTGTAAATTTGATATCTGAATGGGAAATTGTAGAGAAAATTCTGTTACAGGTCAAAACTGAAAAAGTATTTACACAAAGTTCAAAAGCACAGATAAGAACGTAATGGCTAAGATGGAAAAAAACTTTTACCATAAACATAAATCTGAATGTTAGAGCAGCCTTATTTCTGTCATATGCTGCAGAGGTTACTGAACTGACAGCTTTCCTACACTTGGAAGTCTATTTAAACTAAGATAGATTGCAATTTAAAATATAGTATTTGTATCTAAGTAACAATGAGCCATGGACATTTCTTATCTCAAATATAAGGGTTATATGCCTATGTGTTTTAATCCCTTTCAAAGATAAACTCTTACACGCTTCAGCCTGCAATTAGAGAGGAATGTCTGGTGAAATACACTATTCAAAGATACATCTTCAATACCTAAGGGTAGGCAGATTTATAAGTACTTGGAGAACAGCTGAAGGTGAAGTGGTGTAAATTATAAGGACTTCCTTCCAGTAGCTGCAGAAATGAAACTAATGGTGAAGGCTTCTTATGACCTATCTGCTCAAATATATTTTCTGTATCCATAGTCTGACTTTGAGATTCCTCCACTCATGTATTTTGGAACTGGCAACAGTCAACAACAGTCTCTAGAAAAGTACTTCGACAAGGGTGCATTGGGAGTGTCTGCATTGCCCAGTTCACCTGCTCTCTCATAAGTCCTCTTCCCCTGCTTCTCTGCAGAAGAGATGGCCAAAGCGTGTTATGAAGAATAATGCCTCTGCATCATTGTGTCTGTGTAGTAGTGCCGTGATGAGCACTGCAAGCAAAGGGGTGCACGGGCAGCTCCATTTTTTTCTGTTATCTACTATCCCACTGGGCAGTGCAAGCCCTTGGAAAAAGAAGGAAATGTTTTTCAAGAATAAGAAAACCTTGCAATGCAGCTCTCTAGCTACAGACAACACCAAGCTGAGTGGTGTGGTTGACACACCTGAAGGACAAGATGATGTCCAGAGGGACTGGGGCAAGAACTTTGAGAAGTGGGCCCATGGGAAGCCCATGAGGTTTAATACGTCCAAGTTCAAGGTCCTGTGACTGAGTTGGGGCAAGTCCCAGTATGAATACAATCTAGAGGATGAATGGAGTGAGACTAGGCCTGTTCAAAAGGACTTAGAGGTGCTGGTGGATGAGAGCCTGGACATGAGCTGGCAATTTGTGCTTGCAGCCCAGAAAGACAACCATGTTCCAGGCTGCATCCAAAGCAGTGTGGCCATCAGGGCAAGGGAGGTGATTCTGCCCATCTGCCTCACTCTGTTGAGACCCCACCTGGAGTGCTGCATCCAGCTCTGGGACCCTCAGCAGAGAGAAGAGCCACAAAAAATGATCAGAGGGCTGGAGCACCTTTCCTGTGAGGAAAGGCAGAGAGAGTTGGGGCTGTACAGCCTGGAGAAGAGAAGGCTTCAGGGAGTCCATCTAGTGGCCTCCCAGTACCTGAAGCGACCCTATAAGAAAGACAGATGTTTTATCAGAGTCTGTTGTGATGGGACAATGGGCAGTGGTTTTAAACTGAAGGAGGTTGATTTATGTAAGACATAAAGAAGAAGTTTTACACAATTAGGGTGGTAAAATACTGGCATAGCTCACCCAGAGAGGTTTTGGATGCCTCATCCCTGGAAACATTCAAGGTCAGACTGGACCCGGCGTTGAGCACCCTGATCCACTTGAAGATGTCCCTGCTTATCGCAGGGGTGTGGCATTAGATGACCTTTAAACCTCCTTACCAACGCAAACTGTTCTATGATTCTATGATTTTATGATGCTGTTCTATGATGTACATGGGAAAAACAGGTGCAAAATCATGGGAAAACTCTTCTGCCTGATATTTCTCCCCAGTTAAGTAATGGCCACACAGAAGAGGTTGTTTTTCTACCATGCTGACTAATACATTTCCCTAGTTTCCTGGTCCAGCCCTTTCTGCCTTTCATTTACACAGCATTCTTATTTCATAAAGGAATTATTACTTGGACAGAAGTGGTTGGGTTTGCTTATAATACCTTTTTGTTTAATGTTTGCTCTCAGGTTGAAAATGTTGGACATTGCTGATGTGCTGAGAGAGTGGTCTGGATGTTAACAGGTTTCTCAGCAACTTTCTATTCTGTATCATTCACAGAGGTGTTAAATTTTATCATATCAGAGCTTTCCAACTGCAGAATTGTTATCACATTAGATTGCAGGAATCAAAAAAGAGATGGTCAAAAAAATGCTTTCCATTAACAATAGGTTTTAGCAGAATGAAAATATCTCTGTATTGAAGGAAGCAATAGCATTTGTCTTCTATTTCCTATGCCTTTCTATGGTACCAAACGTACTCCTTCATAAGAGACAAAAGAACTAGATGTGAATACTGATGGTGCAGTGATCATGCTTCCAGGACAAAGTTTAAATATGAAAATGGCAGCTCTGTCTTTTAAATTTAGCAAAGTAGGAACCTAAATTCTAGTGGGATTGCTGTATCTTTGCATCTCCTAATAAGCCTCAGACTGTAGAAGAGCTGAGCTGAACACTTGCTTTTTCAAACAGAAATAGAATAAGAGATTCAAACTCTGACTGTCACTGAAGGAGTAAAAAGCCCTCCAAACCACATGAAAACCCATCATATCCCTAATTTTTCTGTATATTTTTTAACCATTGTTGTCAGAATCTCTGAAAAAAAGCTTTTCAGAATTTGCTTCTTTATGTCCTAACCCTTCACCATTTGTTCTTGCCAAACAAATGGTGGGAGCTGCTGGGAATACAAAGATGGCTTCCTCAGATTTACACTCAATAGCCTCAAAATCACTATTTTCCTTATAGGTGAGAAACATGCATTAAAAATAAAAGGAAAAGGGTTTAAATAATCTACTCCAAGGCACAGAAGGACTTTGTGGTGAAATGTGTCTATCAGAGTTTCCTTGCTGTCACTGGCAGAAGTTCATATTCTTGCACTGACTTTCTGCAAATACACATGGCTAGGCAAGGCACAAGACCATGGAAAACAAGCTTGTGATAAAAGGTTGGTGTGTATTAAACACTGCAGCACATAACAACTCTCATCCCTAAGGTACTGTTTGCAGAAGGCGGCAATGATAGAGCTCATCTCAAAGACAGGAAGCTCTGTGGAAATTAGAAGATACATTGGGCTCACTATGTTTAGTTTATTAAAGCTATCTGTTATGTTTCTTGATTGTCTTCAGCTCTCTATAATCTTCAGAGAGTTATTACTCTACTCATTGAAAAGAAAAGCACCATGCTATGATTCCTCTGTCTTTGTTGTCCCTACCCCACAAGCCAAACACTTTGTTTTATGACAGATGCCTAATGCAAAATGGATGTGAAAAGGTCAAGATAATTCTGAGTCCAGTACCTTTCCAAGAAACGCTTTCCTGATCTTAAATGGTAAAAAAGTTATCAGCATGACTTGAAAGAGTGTGGGATAGGGGAAAGCCATGGCCTTGTGAGTGTTATGACTTCTTGTTTCTGATTTGTTTGAGTCTTTTGCTTTTTTTAACTATGAACCCCAAAAGCTTAATCACTGGATATGATTACCTTTATAATTGAACAAAGTTATCATGCTGTATATTTTTTAAGGTGTATGCTATTTTAAGTCAGGCTTATTTTTTTTCTACCTATTTAATTTTGCCTCATTTATAGAGCCTTGGAAAAGCAGTTTCAGGTAATCATACTTACTTACTCAAGTTCCATTTCGTTATCAACAGCAAGATTTTTTCCCCCCTTTCATGAAACATTCAGAGCTCAAACAAGAGGCATTTAAATGTGCATAATTTAAACTAGCTGTTCAGCCATAACTAGAAATTCATCTGCACAAATTTTTCCACAAAGTAATCTCTCCTGGTGTCCCACCCATTCTGTTACACAAGCAACTTGTGGTCTAGTCTCTGCGCCTTTGAAGTTCTATAACTTTGCCATGTACAGTGGGGTGGAACAAGTGAGATCTTTTCTGGTACATAATCAGTCTTGCACTGTGTTCTGGGACATTATATTTTGGGTGGAAGAACTTTTAATCCAACACTGAGGTTGAATAAGAATATTTACGCAATGCTTGAACATTGGTACAGTGAAGAGGAGCTGGACAGTATGCAAAGGTCCAAAGAAACAGCAGACTTCATCTCTTTGCCCTCATTTGGAGAAATATTCAGCTTTTTATGATGAATGTAGACATGATAGTAAGAATCAATCATAGAGGAGAAAAATATGTGTATTATGGGGGTTAAAAAGAAATGTAAAAATGGCAGATCAGTGAAATTAGCCAAGTAAATTGAACGTGTATTTTCTAACCCGAGTTATGAGGGATTTAAGCTTCACTGAGAAGCTGCTGTTTTCATCCATAATCTGAATAAAAACTGGTCATTACTGGCAAAATAAAAAATCATTGTTGCTTCATAGAATGTTTCTTTCACACTTCCTAACTCTTCCTTCGTATAATCTTCATGCCCTACAAAAAATAGTGGGGAAAAGGTACATTTTCTTTAGCTGGAGAGCTGCCATTAAGAATATCTTCATTATCTGGGAAGGCCATTTACTGCCCCTACTGGAAGTATGTTTTGCTATACTTGAATTGCCCCAGCAATATTACTTCGTGTTGTTTACATGTTTTTGAAAGAATTATTTAGTGCACACATTTAATATTAAAACGAGCTGAATTCTGACTTGATTAAGGGTCTCTTATGTTGCTTTTTCTTCTTCCCCCACCCCAGGTTGTGCATGTTAGCACTCATGCTCTTATAGTACAGCTTCTAACTACTGCCACTTGCAGCTAGTGCACCGATACTATGCCAGATCAATGAAGTGCTTTCTAGGTCCATTGTATCAGTAAATCAAGAGTGAATTTATTTTCCCTCTCTTAGTCTCTGTTGTCTGAGCGTTGGCCCCTCCTCCGCTCATGCCCGTTTCTCTCTCCTCGCAATGCTTTGGGAAAGAAAGTGCAGGTACCCCTCCCTTGTTTTATTTAAATTGACTCCCTTCTGCCCTGCTTTTGGCCCAGGGAAGCGCATGAGCGAGGAGTGTGGCTCAGCTGTGAGCCTGGCTAACCTTGCTTCTCCCGGCGGCGGGCAGGGAGGAACGCGGGAGCGGCCGATCGCGGTGCATCCCGGTTTTTCTGCGGGCTACCTCTCTCCGCTCACCAAGGCAGCCTGCCCCGAGCCGCGGGCGGATCGCCTCCATCCTTCCAGCCGCATTTGGTATGCGTGAGCACCGCCGTCCCCACGCAGGAGGCTGCTGCTGGAAGAAGGAGCCTCGGCGGCTGCCGCTGCCCCCCCGCGCCCAGCCCAGCCCAGCCCAGCCCAGTGCAGCCCAACCCGGCTCAGCTTAGCACGGCCAAGCCCAGTCCCTACCCTGCGGCATCGCGGGCCCGGGCGGGACGCGCCCACCGTGGGATGCCCGCGCCCCGGAGGGCGGATTCCGCGGTAGACACTGTCAGGTCTGCGACTGATTTCCCGGTGGGATTTGTGGACAGTCATGAATCAGACCGATGCTCCCCGGCCACTCAACTGGACCATCCGGAAGCTGTGCCATGCCGCCTTTCTGCCCTCAGTCAGGCTCCTTAAGGTATGGTGAGAGGCCACTTTTCGTTCGGGATCCGGTATCTGCCACTAAGCACCTGTCTGGAGGACTGCAGACGCTGTTGCTGGAAAGTTAATTCAGAAATAGTCCCAACTTTACTGTTAATTACCTTACCTGCTACCTTTAAAACCCCTTGTGAGCACCCGAATACACCAATATTGTGTATCTCTAACTGTTCAGCATGTTTGTCTCTCGGGAAAGGTCTGTGAGAGGGTTAAAAAAGAAGTGAGGGATGGTGAATATCTGTGTTTCTATTTGCCTTGTGTAAAAAAATCAAGCCGTGAGCTTCTAGGGATACAAAAGGTGTCTCTTTCTAAGGTGTGTTCCTTTGTGAGCAGCCCAATGCCATCTGTTCTTCGGGTTGTCTAGTCCCTAGGAAATACCTGAAGATCCACTACTACTCAGACCAACTTGTAAGTGGAGCAGTATGTGAGTGGAAAACAATTGTCTTGCTGAAAGCTGTAAGTGGGAATAAGGTCAATTAAAGACTGGCATTGCAGACACCATCAGTGAAACTTTCTGATTTTTTGTTTGTTTAAACCAAGTGTTACAGTTTTGATGGTGCTTTTGAAAGTGTTTTTAATTGTGCTTTCCTAGAAAATAATTATTTTCTATTTGAAAAAATTATTTGGTATTATATACTGTGGAGGGCTCTTAATCACAGCATGCAAAGTACCACTACTGCCACATGCCCCACTGAAGCCGTTTTAGAAGCATTTGTAGCTTGAAAACAAAATACCTTGAAAGAACTTTTTGATGAAACAAAGATTACATTAAGTTGAAATGTCCTGTTACTGAAACATCATAATTAATTGGATTGTACAGTGAAATTTTAAACAATGTAGTCATTTCCCTGTAGGCTTTGTTTTATAAAATGTTAGATTCATTACGCTATTTATCTAATTTCATCTTAGGATTTGATAATTTGGCTTTGAAATGAATATGCAGCCAGATAAAATATGGTTATTCTAGCAGTGTATTAGAAGGCAACATTTGATACAACATCTGATTTTGTGTGAGTAGCTTGGAAATTAGGTCACTTGTTACTACTGCAACATGCTTGAACAGTGTAGGGTATGACAGTGCACTTGGCAGACATATGTTGTATGTACAGTTATTGTATATGTGATACATAAGTGACCATATTGTGTATCATAACAGGTATTTGTCACATCCTCACAGGAAGGGGCTACCATATTAAAATACTTCTGTTTCCAAACCAGATGTATGGCTACTGGGAGGTACATTGTGAGCAATTCCAAAGAACAAAAGAAAGACAAAAGTTAAATTGCTGAAAAATCAAAATATACCTGATAGAGAACAAATCAGAAAGTGGTGTTGTCTTGTAAAGGCTTCCCCCCAGCCCCAGAAGCACACATGAGAATGTGCAAACTCTACAAGTCAGATTCATTTAGGAAAACATCATTTGCCGAGGTGTGAGAACTCAGATGTGGGGAATTTTACTATCATTCTCCATACCAGTGGGTCAGAGGCTGAGGGGGATAATCTACAGTAGTTGATTTTTGACAGACAAATGTTGCCCCATGTGTATGGTTTCTCTTCACTGCTTGTTTTAAGGATGAACATCGGGATTATTTCTTAAAAGAGCTCACTGAAAATTATTTTCTGAAGCTACAGCTATAACCTGTTGGGGATAGATAGTGAGTGGACCCTGCAGAATTAACGAGAGCAGGGAAAATAACCGGAGATAAGCAACCTCTGCACAGAGGGAAGTGTGAGGTGTGGGAGAGACCATGGCAAAGGAGGTGGGGACTCTGCCTCCTTCCTCAGCTCACGAACAGAGCTGCTTGATTGGAGAGGGAAATGCGTGCATCAGCATCTTCAAGACGCCCGGAGAACTTAAAATTGTGCTTCTTGTCTTTGTCTTTTGTTATTTACTGTGTTTAAAGCAAGTGATTGACATAAGGGTAGGGCCCCATTGTCTTAATTCCAACAGCCAACCTGAAGAAATTCTCCCATCATCAAGGAAAGACTGTAATAAAGGCTGCGTTAAATTACCAGAGGAGCACTATAAATATTTTCCTGTTTTCCCTCAGGGAAACTGAAAATTGTTATGTATATGAAGTATTCTTTTCTCTTTTGTATGAAGTATTCTTTTCACTTTTGTATCTTTCTCCAAAAAATAAAGGAGAAACCTTTTTTTTTTCTTTATCTAAATGAAAGGTGCTCCTGTAAATTCAAAAACATTGGAAAGGCAAGTGCAATAATCTAAGTTCATTTTTTTGGTCTTAAGGGCTAATACCATAATATTTCTAAGTAGACATTCACTACTCTTTTCTATACAGCTTTTCAGAGAATGCCGTCAGAAAAAGAATTACCTTTGCAAAACCTGATATGTTATGGCATATTTTTATTATTATATGCTTTATCTGTCATTGCCAAACTCTATCTCAATGTGCATTGTAAATTTATTAAGAGCAAGAAAATATAAAATAGCATTTTGCCTTTGTCGTTTCTATATTTTACTGTACCAGAACAAAAGAACTAAATGACACCATTAAGTTCAAGGTTATACCTTTTCCTGAAGTTCTAAGAATGAGTGATAACAGAGATTTCCTAGGTTACACACACAAAAAATTGCTGTGGCATTACCTGGACCTTTGTAATAAAAAGCATGAACTATTCAATTAATTAGGTGTCTTCTCAATGAGGAGTTTAAAGTTCTTATCATATGGATGCAATTTTAAATGTAGCATCAGTGCTTTCATAGTGGTGGATCTAAATAAACACTGGAATCTAGGACTTGCATAGAGCCAAGGCTCTTGGTGTTATTAACAAATCTATCAGATTGTCTTGAAATTACTGGTTTTAAATACATACTAAAAGGAGTTATTCAGCATGGTAGGCTATGCTCTTGTTCCGTCCTGTGGAAATGGTGTGCAGTGCTCTGTTGCCTGAATTGACATTTGAGAGAGCTCTGGCCACAGCAGTCTCATTTAATTTAGATAAGCTAGGCTCTTACGTAGGTGCTGTCCAGTTTTGCTCCCTGTGGTTTTCTTCCCAGCACGTGTTCCTCTTCTAACCCACTTCACTAATACCCTCATATTTAGGTGTGGTTTTATAATCCTGTTTTCTCAGTTTTTCATTTTCTGACAGGCACACAGAGTACTAGAAGCTGTATTTGAAGTACAGATTGAAACAAATTATTGGAGAAGATTTTTACCACTTGTGTCATCAGCTCATCCTTCACTGCTCTCATTTTTCCCCCAATAAGTATTTCCTGGAGCACATTCCATGTTGATACTTTTTGTAGTTGTTTCAATATGCTTAAATAGATGCTAGCACACTGTCTAATGCCTTTCTGTCTGAAGTACGGATTAAGACATGCCTTGAGCATATATACAGAGAGGGTGGCTTTGTGCAGAACCATGATTCTTCTGAGATGATCAGGTTAGTTTTAAAAAAAAAACGTTTTGGAGCACTGTTGTGAGCTCTTAAAAATGAGTGAAGGGCAGCATACTGAAGAATTCACTCAGAGAACCCCGTGCTCTAGAAGAAACTGTAGATGTTGCACTTCTGCTTGAAACTAAACAGCGAAAATTTATACCATGCAATCAAGAAATGACCAATATGCCAAAATAAATAAATAAACAAACAAATAAATAAATAAATATTTTTCAGAGGACTGAAAAATAACAGGTCTGTAATATGTGATAAGCTTAACATGAAAGGCTTATAGATGGACAAGTGTATGTTTGAAAAGCAACAGCCTTTTTGTCTTACTAAGATGATGAAATTTTTTCATAGTGAATTTGACTTGCATGTCAATAAGTAGGCTTGTAGGGCAGGAACTTTGGGAGGAGGAAAGGAAAGAGAGTGAATCAGAAGAAACACTGGGGGAAATCTTTTGCATACTAAGCTTTACTAAGCATTCTGCTTAGTAAAAATGCTGACTCAGTTCTACCAAATAAAGAGAAAGAACATTTAGCTGACCTGGGCAGTAGCCTCACCTAGCGTCCTGAACTGGTGGAAGCTTAAAGCAATAAGACACTAAATTTCTTATTGAATAAGAAACTAGATTTTCTTTTTGTTAGTTGTTTTTATTTAATTGCCCTACCAAGGATGTATAAAGTAACCCAAGATTAAACTAAAAAGCCAAAAAATAGCTCATTAGAATGAGACACGTCTTTTAATATGACATTCTGACTGGGCTGATAAATCTGGATAAAAATATTGCTCCTGCTACAGCAAGTTTAGTTATATCCATAAAAAAGGTATCTACAAGAATAAAGACTGGGAAATACGTAGCAGGTTCTACTAAGTTACGTGGTGAAATACCACAGTGTTCAAAGGCTGAAATCTGCTAAAATCGCATTACTATTCAATTACCAAATGGAATTTTATTTCAGGATAATTTGAAAAAATCTGATTTGGTAAATTGAAGGGAAAAAATTGCTTCTCTAGAATGGTGGAAGAATGAAGTGTGTTTTTTATAATACAGAAAATATTTGTACTTCAGAACCCTCTACTGTGAGAAAAAGTGGCTATAAGAGAGGAGAAAGCTGTGTCTTTTGGATGTGATTTTATTCCTCACATGGATTGCAGAAATTTTAAAAAAAAATTAAAAAAAAAAATAATAAATAGTTATTGGACTCATAGGATGCTCCTATATTTCAGGAAGGATATCTTTTGATACATGATTTTTGAAAATACTTTTAAGTGTATTTGTGTCCCATAATCATGAGATGGTAATGTTGGATTGTATTATAGTCTTTAAAAACAGAAGCATAAACTTTTTATGCTATTTTACTCACTAACAATGAGAAGATGAGCAGATATATAAACACAAAGGCTGTCAAAATGTGTAGATTTTTTTGCTCTTAACTAGTCTTCTGATGTCCAGTTGTCAGTGAGGTCTTCTAGCTTCTTACTTCTTAATAGGTAAGAATTCTGATTATTATTTTAGTTAATTTACTATATCCACCTTTCAAACTACAATAAAATGAGAGGGTTTACTAGTCTTTATTGAAAAACTGAGATTCTTGGAACAAATTCTAATGCATACATTTGTCATTACTTAGGTAGCATGCTAAATGTTTCTGCAAGTAATATGCACATTACCAACAGTAAAGTTAAGGTAGTAGTCTACTGTGTCTGCCCTCAGGTGCTTACTGACTTAAATTGTAGTAATGAATGAGCCATTACTATGCATTCTTCAAGAGGATTTAATGCATTTTGGGAAGGAATGACAGTTCAGCCTTTAAGATCAGACTGCCCAACACACAGGCAGAAAATATCAGTCATTGTGACTATTTTTTAGAAATTCACTAGTAGAAAAACTAGTCACACCTGTAGGTATGCTGGGATGCTGTATATGATGTAAAATATCAATGAGTTTTAAGACCACATAAAAGTTCTATTCAAAATGAAATTATTTGATAAACAAACTTCTGTTTTCCTGTCAGAAAGAACACAGTCATAGTTGTATCACATTTGTAACACATGTTGCATGTTTCTGACTCGTAAGTCACAGATCTCCTGAGGGTTATTATTTGGCCTTAGAAGTCCAAAAGCCACATGTCTAGCAAAGAGAAAGATTCAGGTTTCTGTTGTGTTTTCTGCTCTTTGTGCCATCAGTTTCACCATTCAAGAATGGCAGGAGAGAGACCTGAGGCTAGGACATTGCTGTGTCTTTGCAAATTCCTGTTTTACTGTCAAAAAGTTCATTTTATACTCCAAATCAGGGGAACACTGGGTGTTACAGTGTAGCTTCACAGCCCCTTTGCACAGGTGTGCTTACATTACTACTGCTTGTCTGCTTGGCTGTTTCTCTAGTACTTCAAGTTCCATAACCAAATAATGGCAGAATGGTGAAGATATTTCACAGCTGAAGTTTAAGAAGTGATAATATGCCGTTGCATGTTCTCAAAAGCTGCTTATTTTTTGAAGTCATGCTTCTCATCAGCAGTGAGATGAAATGATCCTTTTTATGTGGCAACTGGGCATGCTCGTATGTAAGGAGTTTCTGACAGATTATATCTGTTCATGTCTTTGGAAAGGGAGAGGGAAAGGGAAAGGGGGAGGATGGAAAGGAAAGGGAAAAGGAAAGGAAAAAGGAAAGGAAAGCAAATTTTGAAGTTGTTAATGATTTTCCCATTTTATATAAAGAAGTAGTCACTCTGTGTAGTTAATTCTTCGATGCAGCATACATTTTTTATGTGATCCAAGGTGAATCAGAGCTCGTTAGCTGTTTACCTTATAGACTGAATCTTTTCCATGGATATGACTTGGGTTGATGACCACTGAGTTGGAGGAATTGTAGCATCAAATTAGTTTTTACAATAAGAAATGTGTCCCAATTAAGAAAAAGTGAGAGATAAGAAGTATAGTGGTGGAAGTCATCATGTTTCCATGGAAAAGCCTACATGTGAAAGGTAGACACAGCAGTGCCATTTTGAAGGCAAGAGACTGTGGTCTACTTATGCCATGTAGAGGGAAAAGTGGTTTTGACTTTCAGATTGGAAAAGGCTGTATGAATGCAAAGTTTCTTCTTTTAAACCAGAGAATTTTAGTGGGTATAAAAAAGCTTTTTCTTTCTATGTCACTATGATGTGGGTGCTTTTCAAGAAATAAGTGATAGAAAAGGTAGTAGGAAATTTTCAGTCTTGATGCAGCAGCTACACTACAAAAATACTTGGCAGTTTTAGAATAAGGATCCTGTTTCATTAGAATAAGGATTCCAGTTTCATTACTATCTTTACCTTCACCTTAGGAAATAGAGTGAGCCTTTGCTGCCTTCGGTACTTCATGGCCAATGGGTCACAGTGATAAAGATAGGGTATCACAGAAGTATTCCAGGATTTTCCACTTTTCCTGCATGCAGAAAGTTTTGGCTTATAAATGATCCCTGCTTCTCATGAGAAGATTCCCTTTTCATATTTGAGTAGTTACAAGAGGTGGCAAGTGGCATAATTTTCCACTGGTCTTTAATTAATAATATATAAAATACTTAATTAAACTTGCTTATCAGAGTGTAAATGCAAGTTTCATAGTTTGTGACTGCATGAGAGATGATTTATGGTAATTTCCAGAGCAATAAAAATAACAAAAGTAGCATTTTTAGTGTATATTAAAGGAATAGAAGAAAAAAATTGACTTGTTCTGAACAAACACTATTATTTTAAAAATAGTTGTAAAATGCTGATAAGTATAGAAGTCATACAAGCCAAAGGTTACAGATACAATGCTGCTTAATGTGTTAGTGGAATCCTGTATTAAAAGCATAAGATTTTAATGTTATTCTGCTATACTCTTCCTTATGTTTGAGCGGATGCCATGTGAAAAATTCATGGCACAAGACCATAAAGTGAAGCTGAGTGGTTTTATTCCACCTGAATTGCTAACAAGACTATGCTAGAGTGTAAAAAAGAAATGCCCTGGGCTCTCTGGAAATTTGTGTCAAAGCTGGTAATAAAGCATGAAATGCAATCACTTCATTGGAAATATCTTTCATCCTCTAAGTAATATGATGACATGAAGCAGTCTGACAAAGTGCTTTTAACAGTGTCAAGAAAGTTACTGAAGAAAATACCAGATTCTTATAATGTGATTAAAACAATCATTGGGGTGACTTTACATTAATGAGAAGGTGAAGCATTATTTTTCATTTACCTTTTTCTTCACCTGGCTTGTAAATACAGATAGAAGAGATAGTAACTTACTGAGCCATCATAACTAAGAATTTACGGAGGATGCACTGCATTGTTTTGCTTCAGAAGGATGCCATTTTTTTAACTCCATGGTATATTGAATTGGCATGGTGTATTGCTACTGGGTCTGTTGTAATGAAGTATCACAGCTCAGTTTTACAGTGCATTGGCTGGAGGTGCATCTTTGCATATAGCTAGAAAAAGAGACCAGAACAACAACTGGATGAACTATCTACAGGGTACCCTGAGGACCCCTCAAAATGATTTTGAAATCATATGATTGTATGTAGAGTTTTCTAAGTGTTCTGAATAGCAGAAGGCATTTTCCAAATGCATTCGTTTGGGTTCAGTACTTCAAACTACTAGGTGATGTCTTATGCAGGAGGCCATGTTTGACGAACAGTGTTTTTTTCTGATTGCAAATTCTGTGCTGTCACATTAAAACTGTGAAGATGTGCACAACAAAGCCATAATACTACAGCTTTTCTCAGTTTTCCACCCCCTACATTTCTGACCACCTCTCTGCTCACCCTTTTCCTGAACTGCATCACTCTAAAACGTTTTCAGATATTTGGCTACTTAGCCTGTACTCACAGAAACAATAGTGGTGCCAGGTTATGATGGCAATAATGCTGACAACTAAATTGCTACACTTGCCCAAAATGCTTCCTAAGGCAAGCAGACCAGTAGTTAAAGGTATCCCTTTTGTTTTGAATGTGATGGCTGTAATTTTGTATTGTGTTTGATACAGCTGGTTGCAAAGTGATACTGCGTGGAAGCCATATACTTTTTTATATTATACACTTATTCATATTAAAATCCAACTTTGTCTTGAAAAAAAATATGATGCTAATTTTTTAGGGGTCCTACACTTAAATTTCTTGAGAACAGGATAAACTGAGATACACTGTGAAAAGAGACACACAAAAGTTGCCTACTCTATGCTGCCGCTAGCAGGAGTACTTCAATAGGCATAATTCCTTTTGGTGTTTGTCTGAGTTCCTAAAGCCATAACCCTATAGGCAGTCTTCTACAGTGACTCTGTCTAGGCCATCAGAAATATTTTTTTGTGGTCTCTGCCTGCATGTAAAATCTATGATTTCTTGTTTCGTCCATTATGAGCAAGGGAATAGATATGGCAGCTTTCTCTGGTTAAAAATTCTTGTGCTGTGTCTAGAAGTTGACTGGTTTAATAGATCAGCTCATGACATATGAATCTTGGTCATATTCCAACAAAAATTATTAGATTATTTATTCCACTATATCCTCCACAGAAGTTAGACTGAGATTCCCTTGCTGCCCATTTTTTTCTGTCTTTCTCTAGCTGTCAGATCTCTTACTGGAAAAGCCAGCAGTGATGTGAGGGACTCTTGCTCAATCTTCTGTTCTAATCCTAGCTCCATGAACTGGGGAAGGGTTGATAAGGAAAGAGGAGGTATCACAACCCTCCTTCATTTCAGTGTCCTGAAGAACATTTCTGTTGAATTGGCTAAAATGTCTTTCTGATTTAACTGACTTTACAAAATGTGAGTTGACTAACAACTATCAGTCTTCAGTGAGAGTTTTGGGAGAGTTCAATGCCTTTCTATTTGCACAGCAGAAATAGTCTTCTTGTTTTCTTTTCATAAATGCCTCTTAATGGTCACATTAGCAAAGAAATTTGAAAACTCAATGTGGGGAACAATCAGCCATTCAGTACTTATTAAGACATTGAATTTCAAGCATATGTGCTACTTTTATTACATACAAATGAGGAAATCTAATGTGTAGGTGCATTTTGCTGGAATAAAAAGGTGATTTTTGTCCTCCTAACCCAATTCAGAGGGAGGGGGGAAAGGAAATAAAAATTGTTTCCAGAGATATCCTACTGGGAAATTAAATGTGATCAGCTTATTTTATCTTGATACATGTAGTTATTTAAAACAATTTAAAGAGAAAAAACTGATCTATCAAGACAGAAATATCCTGTACAGTTCCTTATTAATGGTAACTGTGGGAGCTTTAGCTTATTCAGGATGGGAATATTAAATTGTTCAGAGGATTACTTCCTCTTAGAATCTGATGACTGCTATTACTAACGTCTAAGTATGAGGTTATTTTCTTTTAGTTTTTTTATTTCCTACATAGTACAAATTTTCTGTTTTATTTGATGTTCAAAAAT
>JAWWTY010000088.1:4915063-4929498 GCA_035222235.1 Margarornis squamiger
ATTTTCTTTTAGTTGCTTTTATTTCTAAAGTAGTGCAAATTTTCTGTTTTATTTGATGTTCAAAAATTCATTACTCAAATATCCCCTGATAAAATGAACGTCTGTAGAGCTAGAGCAAATGAGACAAACTGCTTGTTCACCCAATATAGCAGTCTGCCAGAGATGTGGCTACAATAGGAAGTCTCTAAGCAAGTACTGAAATGAGCAAATTGTTTGCATAAAATTACCTGACAAATTTAGCATCTCAGCATTATGAGATGTGTTAGCACAGTTAGTTTCCATTAATTTATTTCCAGTTTATGTGAAATCCAATTGAATCAATGGAGACACTTTCACTGATTTTTAGAGGGTGTGACCTCTATTTATGAGAAAGCAGAGCTCAAAGCTTGAAGGAGAAACAGTGCAATAGTCCAGGATGTGTATAACGCTTACTATGTTATTTTGATTCAAGACTGAGTGTTCAGGTATCTCTGCTGCAAATAGTTGTGTGGATAGCTAATGCTGCAAATTTTTTCCCTATCAGATCTCATGTACTCTTCTCTCAAAGTAAATGAGGAGGGCAAACAGTTGAAGTAAAATACTTAATATGATTAAATAAATATGAGTAGCTGCAGAGAAGTGTGTGAAATATTTATTAATTAAATTGATTAGAATTAATTTTTTTTTTTTTTAGCAATAAGTAGGTGTTCATTACCCATAGAAATTCTAACCCTTGTTTGCATTGATGCAATCAGAAAATGAGATTTTATTGCAGTTAAACCACATTACTGGTGGAGTATTTGCTCCTAGTGCTTTGGAATTGCATAGTGAAGTATTCTACTTTAGCTTGTGTTTGTGGAATACACTTTATTTCAGTATCATGTGATACCTTTATATGTGATACCTTTGAGCATTGATAACTGGATTGTTTTGTGACAGTCATCCTAAACCTAAATCTACTCTTAGGACATGTTAGTAAATTCTCATTTGAAACTCAGACGTCATTTCGTGTCAGCAATTATTTCACCCCTATGGTGGTTTAAGCTTGGCTGATGTGGTTATTGCACCCTAGTTCACACTTTCTTCCTTGGTCTTAGCCAAAACAACGTTAATGCTACAACACTATCTGAACTAAGATGATGTGTGTCTCTTCTCCCATAGCATTTCTACTATAATGCTGTTGAATGTAGTGGATATATATGTATAGTCTAGAAAAAGATGTCTGCTAATGAAAAATCCCAGTTTGGAAGCATGTATTATGTATCATCATGAGTAAAGCTAGAATTAACATCCTCAAAGTTGCTTTATAATGCAGTTTTTTTGTATGCTCAGAATTAATATTCCTTGAGTCTTGATTGATTTTTCAGAAACTGCTGAGGCAACATACTCTGGAAGTAACAGTCCCAGTAAATAATAATAGCCCATTATCTTGTTTCTTGAAGCTGATGAAATCAAAATTGCCAAGATGAGGAGCTTATAATTGGTCTGTGTCAAAGCTGCTCCATTAAAATTTTAGCTCTTTCTGGGTTTCCTGTTCTGAGCTTCTCTGATGCATAGACTGTGCCTCTGAATTTCATATTTGAGACCTTGCTCAGATACTCAAATCAACTGTCATTAAAATACTTACTTCCTGCTGTGCAGACTTTCAGCTTTTCACTGCGAGGCCACAGGCAACATAACATAATGCACTTGTTTCAGTGTTAAAAAAGAAAACAAAGTAAGATTCAGTAAGGAATGAGATACCGATAATTAGTTCAGGTAGTTGATATGTGATCTGAATACTCTGTGGATACATAAATCCTTAAAGCAGTGATTATTAATATATCCCACTTGTTTGGATTACGTGCATATTAGCAGGTCTCTATTTGTACTAATTTGAGGTTTTTTAATTCTATTCATAAAAGTGGGTTATTTAAAAATAAAAAACTGAAGCAGGTTAGCAATAGAAATATTGACAAGACTTTATAAACATAATAAAGCAGATGAAAATAGAAAAGTTAAAGCAATGTCTTTGGCTTTCATGCACAGAACAAAATACAAATATATATTAGAGTGTCACATTAGTAGTATCAGTTTGTTGCAGAAAATTTATCTAATCGAGTTAATCCTTTCACTAGCTGCTGTTTTCCGTCTGCTTTCCGATCTCATTCTGGGAAGAGCAGCTTACTAACTCCTGATTTGAGCTACAATTAGTTAGCTCATCCATGTGTACTCAGAATCATAAAATCATAGAATATCTGGACTTGGAAGGGACCCATAAGGGTCGCAGGATAATTAAGTCCTACTCCTTGTCCTTGGAGGACTTCCGAAAACCAAACCGTATGTCTAACTAGGCAGTCCTTGGACTCTAACAGACTTGTTGCTAAGAGCAGCCTGATCCAGTGATCAACGAGTCTCTGTGTGAAAAACCTGTTCCTAATGTCCAGTCTGTACTTCCCCTAATTTACTTTCGATCCCTTTCCTTATGTCCTACTGTTCACCAGAGAGAAGAGATCAGCAACGCCTGCTCCACTGCCTCCCTTAAGGAAGCTGTAGGCTGTGATGGGGTCACTCCTCAGCTTACTCTTCTCAAAGCTGAACAAACCAAGTGACCTCAACTGCTCCTCCGTCTTGTCTTGAAGGATCTTGCCAGATCTCTTTCTGTGGGAATGCTCTCCAGTCGCTTAGTCCCCGGTTCACATATATACCCAGGATTACCCTTTCTCAGATGTAGAATTCAGCACTTGCTCATGTCAAATTTAATGTGGTTGGTGGTTGCCCAGCTCTCCAGTCTATCCAGTCTATCTCTAAGGCCTCTCTGCCCTCTAAGGAGTCCACAGTTCCTTCTAGTTTAATACAGTCGACAAAATTACTGAATTTGCACTTGGCTGCTGCATCCAGGTCATTTATAAAAACACTAAAACATTACTTGACTTTCCATTTGTTGTTTTACTTTCAATACTAGAAATAGTGGTGAAAACTGGAGTTCATGGTGGACAGCAAGGTTGAACATGAGGTAGCAGTGTGCTCGTTCAGCAAAGAGGATCAGTTACATCCTGCACTCTATTAGGGCTGTAGGCAGCAGGGGTCAAGGGAAGTGATTGAATCTGAAAAATTCTGTGACTCTAGGATACTATGAAGTGATCCTTCCCCTCTCATCTCAGTGCAGTGTCTAGTTCTGGTGTCCCCAGAACAAAAAACATATGGACATGCTGGAGTGAGTCTGGTGGAGGCCACTAAATGGGTCAGGGAATTTTGCACTTGACATGCAAAAGACAGCTGAGTTTGTTCAGCCACAGAAAGGGAAGGTGGAGGGAAAATCTTATTTCTGTATCTAAAATCAGGGTTACATAGGAGATGAACCCAGAGTTTTTTCAAAGACGGTGAATGTCAGGACAAGAGGCATGGAAATAAAATGTGGGCAAAGATGTATTTTCAAACATATAAGTTGCAACATAAGTTGCAGAACAGCACTGCAACTGCTAGGCTGTTGTCGTAGAAGCTTCTTGAATTCAGCAGTTATCAGAAGAGTCTTCTGAAGTTACTCTCAGTGCTTGGTGGCAGCAAGGGTGTAAGGTGACAAACTTTGTATGTATTCTGTGGACAGTACCAGAAACAGTAGTTTCTAGGTGCACATTACATTGCAGTTATGTTCTGGAGTTATTTTTCCAGTAATAGCTTTGCAGTTGAGTGTCTCCCAAATTTGTTTTTATGGCTGATTTTTTCACTATTGAAGAAACTGAGTTACAGCAACTGACAGCTTTCGCAAAGTTCAAACAGCTGTTGTGTCTCTGACTCTTTAGCATCCTAGCAGTTGAGCTAGCAATTTATATCAGCTGCAAGCTGTCAAGCTGTTTGTTTTCTGTGACCTACTTCATTTCAGTTTGAATATTTAGTTGTTTTGCACAGCTATGCACAGTGAGGCTATCCATCCTTTGGCAGGACTTCTTTTGATTAGTCTTTTATGAGTAGGATTAAGGCACCACTGGCAGCTGTGGTGGAGGAAATATCCCTAAGGATCCTGAGGCAGGGCTTTGTCTTTAGGCTCCAGCTATCTCCCTTCCAGAGAGAAGCACAAGGATCCTTATTGTCAGTTAACTACGAGGTTGTGCTGCTCCAGTCATGGCTGCAAGGATGATAGGAAAATGGTGTGAAGAGGAAGAACAAAGTGTCTGGGGTCTCATGTTTTATAGGTTCCCTTTGGATGTTCATGCTGTCTACAACAGAGACAGTGGTTGAACCATGGCCACAGACATAAGGTCACAGTCGCCAGTCTCCAGGGCGGGGCATGAGGATTTGTAGACAGGGATTGCTCTGATAGCAATATCACAAGTGATTGGAGAGCTCCCTCTACCAGAGCTCTCTTGGAGCTGGAGAAGAGTGGTTGCAAATGATTGTGTGGAAAGATGGTATCAGGCTGGTTGGGGCACTCAGAGCTCAAGGTCTTGGACAAACCCTTGCATGGGGATGCAATAGCAATCAGAATTATTTGTTTGTTTGTTTGTTTGTTTGTTTGTTTGAAGGAGGAATGAACAGAGCACTAAGAAGGGCTGTGGAAGACTTTCTGGTCTCACTTTAATCAATGTGTCATTCTCAGTGTTTGCTTGGCAAAAGAACTTTAAGCAGTCTAGTAAACTGAATGTTTCATTAGTTCCCTGCTGTCTTTCCGATTTTCTTTAGATAGGCAATTTAAACACTCTTATCTGTGCAGGTTTTGAAGATATTGTACATTTATACTCAGTTGAAACATACTTCAGGAAAAAACTGTATTAAAACCTGAACTGTATTTTACAAAGTTTTTTCATTTAAAATAAACATACAGTAGATTTGGTTTTATTTCTAAAAAATCCTCCTTGCAGAATGTACTGATATGACCAATTTTTCAGGGTAAACCACTAAGCAGACTGGGTTTTTAACTCAATAATCATCAGTATTTGAAGCATTGATCAAGGTATTAAGATGGAAAAATGCAAAGAAAAGTTTTTCTACTTTAGTGAAAATACAAATTCAGTATTTTCTTTCACTCAAGCTCACCATTCCTTTTCCCAGGGAAAGTATGAGTGATATCTCTCTCAAAAAGCTTAAGAATTATTTCTTCGTTATTGATATTGGGATTTGTACCCATCAGTTGCTGTTCACAGGGCAGGCTTTTTTTTTTTTCCCCCTGCTTTTACACATCTATTACCTGAAGTAGTTTTCTTTTAAACCTACTGTGTATTAATAAACTGGTGCTGTGGAAGAGTCACTCAACTCCAACTGAGTTTAATGTATTCACATATATGCATATATATCTCCTTGTCGGTGGCACCTCATTGCACTTATTAGAATGATAGTGGGTACAGTCTGAAGAAGGGTATACATGTGGGAGATCACAAGTATAGCTATTAGTCTTGTCTTTAAGGATATGAGAAATAAGTCTGTATCCCCCAAAGGCATGTTTGCACAGCAGAGGGAACAAGAAGTCTTCTGAACTCTCCAACCTGCTAATAGCTCTGTACTGAGACACTGAAACTCAAACGTTCTGACTCAAGATGGTTTCAGACGCTCTGGAAGAATTATCTTCCCTTCCTCTTCCTTTCTCAGGAATTGACCAAAGACTGCTTTCTCTTCTCTTCTTCTTGAAATGTCATCTAGTGACCAGTTGGAAGCAAAGTATTAACTCTGTTCTTCTGAAGGATCTTGGAGGATCCTTTCTGAAGTATTGTATTAGTGACACCTGTGGTTTTTTTCCATAGCTGGAAGATCTAGTCAGACCATCCCACTTCTGAAGCATGGAAGTTTAATCACCTGTTAAGGTTATGCATCTATATCCATCTAGATGACATATGCATTGTTCACCAGTTATTCACAGGGCATCAATGATGCTTTAAGCTCTGCTGTTTCTTCCCTTTAGCTTATGACAAAGGGTTTTGTGAAGATTGGAATAGAAATAATTAGAAATAGTTGAGACAAATATAGATACCTACAACCTAGATAAGGTCAGATCGTATGATTTCAGAATGGCTTTGAATTATTTAAAAATAATAGAAATTAATCTCATTTTTGTTCTTAAAATATTTTCTCAACAGAAGATGTAAACAAAAACTCACTGCATTGAATTAGGATGGTTTACTCATCCATATTTGAATGAAAAGAGAGTAAAGTAGGTAACATTAATGATTCAAATGCAGTTCTATGAGTTGTGAGCTAGTGAGCTGAACCGGTATTTCAGTTAGATGGACTGTATAGATTTTTCTGATTGAATGTAAAAAATAAGATTCAGCTCATTCATATAATCAGTAAGAAGCCACAGTTATGTCTTAGGCAAGTAAACTGTTTGGCACATTACCTATGTAATTTGGAGTAAGTATTCCTCAGCTTTGAATGACCTGTATTTCATTGGTAAGAAAGTTTACATAATCATCTGCATGTTTCAGCCTAGATCTAATGCTTTCTTGTGACAGAATACGTGATTTGCACAAATAATTTTTTCTTTGTTCGGGGTGTTATTAAGGTTTTTTTGAAGGTTCATAGGGAAAGATAATAAATGTAACTTTCTCCAAGGCCTTGCAGAATAAAGATATAAATGAAATATTTATGAGGTAAAAATCTATAGCTAAATAAGAATTAAGTTTCTGAGATAGTTACCCTTGAATTTTTTTAAATATGAAAATTAGATGCATACTTATGAAGCCTTGATTAAACTAAAATTTTCATCATAATGCAAGAGTAATACTACTACTAATAATAATCTGCCTCTTTTTAATGCTTGCAGCAATTGCGCAGAAATACAGGTGATTGTACAAGCTGCTATGTTTAACTATGTTTAACCCTATATCTGCACATAAGCAAACAAAAAGTAGTCTAAACAAAATGAGCCCAACCTAAACTCTAATTTTGTCCTAATCTTGTAATTGCTGCAAGCAATTACCCGTTAAATGAAAAAGAATTAAGATAAAACCTGGTCACCCTCTTCTGAATGACTATTTGTTAAAAAATGGTTATTTCACCCCAGTAAATGTGTTAGTAACCTGATATTGAATATTTGCCTCTTTGTCTCGCCTCCAAGCCCTGAGCCCTGACTTCACAGAGGTAGATAAACAGATAGCATAGAGACCTAGTTTATTAGAAAACGTGTTGTTTCCATTTGCAGCCTTGGCTGATTTTGATTCTCATGCCTTCTTTTTCTAAATTATAGTCCTTGCAGGTTTCCTGACTGAAACCATGTAATGGCAAAACAGAAATTAGGGGAAATTAGGCTCATAATTCTGTCTTTATCCTTTTTTAGACTCAGGGTTGCCTCTACCTGTGGCACAAATGTTTTGCTATGGTGCTAGTATGTGAAGCTATAAAATTAATTATGTTGTAGAAAAATGAATGGTGATTTAAAATTAAGTCCATGCGCAGTTTCAGGGCTAGTATCAAAGAAGTTACTTGTTTTATTTTGTTTTAATAGACAATGCAGTGCATAACATGATGTATTGATTCCTTTTCTTTGTGCCTGTGTACATAACACAAATTGTAGTAATTACTCAAAAATTAAGAAAAGAATGCATTTCTTAAAAGCAGATAGTCATAACAACACAATAAAACAAATACACCAAAATTCATGATGGTGCATAAGTTTTACACTTAATTGAATTATTTTCATTACTTTAAAATGAAGTAAAAAGATTTTTCTCTAAATTAAAGATACTCCATCATTTACTATGAGTGATCATGACTGCTTCAAGAGGCTGGAATATAAGGGGCACAGACTAAAATTCAGATAAAACAGTAAGCCTGCAAGAGAAGATTAGAAGGATGATGCTGAATGAAATACGATACCTGGGTAAACACCATTGCATACATTCTTCATATAGTAAATCTATACTGCACATTCAAATTTAATTAAGTGCTTATCTATCATATCCAATTTTTAAAGCTGCAGAATAGGAAACATTACCCAAGCTGCAGAATAGATTTTTACAAAATAGATTCAACTTTCATTTATTTTTGTGAGATTGATTATTTTTCTTCATCATATGTATATTTTTGTTACTTACTCAGTTGTCTGAATTTTCGTAAGGTAAATTTGTGAACCTGTAATTTTTTTTTTACTCTGTGTTATTATAAATGTCATTTGTTCTTAATATATTGCTGTGGAAATGAGGAGCTGTCTGTATTCAGAATGGTGTTGTTAGTCTGATGCATTTGTGTGATACCTTCAAATATGACTAGATCTGGCAATATTTCAGATTCTACAGAGTTCTGTATCAAATTCTGCTGAGATGATCAGACAAGGTGCTTGTACAGAGGTCACTGTACTCTAAAGTCACACTCAAATGGTATTAATTTTTCAGTCTCTATGTCTAGATTAGACAGGGATTCATTAGATGTAGTCTTATTTTGTAGAATTTATGTGATCTATATTTGTGTACTTATATGCCAATTATTTATGACCAACTGAAAAAATATACTTTGAGCTACTAATGAAAAATATCTCTCCCACAAATCTGCTATGTGTTATTTTACAGGAAACATATACAATGAAAAGATGATTATATTTTCTGAGTGCACTTCCAAACAAACATCGTTATCCTTTCGGTATATTAAAGTGCGTTTAATATGGAATTCACCTCAGTCGTGATGGTTGCTTAGGTGTAACTAGTGAAGACAAGACAGCTTTCATGTTCCTTTTTGGCATGAAACTTGTTAAGGTTGGAAAAGATGTTTAAGATTATCAAGTCCAACCATCAACCCAGAATGACCACCATGTTCATCATTAGACCATGTCCTCAAGTGCCATGTTCACAAGGTTTCTGAACACTTACAGAGATGATGACTCCACTGCTTTCCTGGGCAGTCTCTTCCAAAGCTTTACAATTATTTCCATGACTTTTTTTTTTTTTTCAAAATATCTTGTAAAACCACCCTTAGTGCAAGTTGAGGCCATTTCCTGTCATCCTGTCTCTTGTTACCTAGGAGAAGACATGTAGTCTCATCTCACTACAGTCTCCTTTTACATTGTTACAGAGAGTGATAAGATCCTCCCCGAGCCTTCTTTCCTCCAGGCTAAACACCCCAAGCTCCCTCAGCTGTTCCTCATCAGACTTGTACTCCAGCGACTTCATCAGTTCTATTGTCCTTCCCTGGACATGCTCCAGCACCTCAATGTCTTGTCACAAGGGGCCCAAAACTGGACACAGAATTCGAGGTGTAGCCACACTGCTGCTGAGTACAGGGAAATGGTCAGTGCCCTGGTCCTGCTGGCCACACTATTTCTGATACAGTCCAGGATGCTCTTGTCCTTCTTGGCCACTTGGGCACACTGCTGGCTCATACACAGGCACTTTCAGCCAGCACCCCCAGGTCTTTTTCCACTGGGTGGCTTGCCAGCCACTTGTCCCCCAGCCTGTAGCATTGCATTGGGTTGTTGTGATCCAGAGGCAGGACCTGGCACTTCACCTTATTGGAACTCATACAGTTGACCTCATCCCACTGATCCAGCTTATCAGATCCATCTGTACAAGCCTTCCTACCCTCCAGCAGATCAACAATCACACTGAACTTGGTGTCATCTGCAGACTTGCCTAGGGTGCCCTTGGTCCCCTTGTCCAGGCCACTGGACAATACTGAGCTCTGGGCAACACCAGCCTGGGAAACATTTGAATAAGCCTAGTCCAAATATAGTGCTACTGATCTCAACTGGCAAGTTCTGTAAGGCTTTTGTTATTCATGCACTTCATTTTTAAAGGCACATACTGCTGCTCAAATCAGTTGTCTAATTGCACACTGTTCTGGAGGCTGACAAAGATTCCAGTTCACTAGGTTGCATGTAGCATATGAAGATACAGTTGACTTCTTTGTTATCATCTTATGAAGCATCATGAGACATTGCTTGAAGAAACTAATTTTTGTTTGGTTGTCTTATCTAAAACCCCACAGTTGGAGAATTTATGACATCCATTGACAGTTGGCTTTTGCCTTTGTTATAAAAATGCAAATCTCTGCAAATCCATAAATTTCCATTGTACAGGACATTTGCTTTTGTGTGGAATGGTATACTCTTATAGAGCATCTTTTCCATCTGAATGGCTTGTCTTTTCAGGTTATGTGCACTTTGTTACACATTCACAGTTTGCATTTTTTTTTCCTGTAAGCCCTGTAAATCAGGCATTCCTGCTTGTCTACTCTGTAACATGAGATTTGTAAGGCTGATTTTTGTCTTTGGCATGACATCATAGTTTACTTGCAATAGAAATGTAGTTCTTACTTCAGATCATAATTTTTTTCTGTAAGACTTACCTTTTTTGGCTCTCATTTCAAAATACTAATATTTGAGTACTCGTTATGTTCTAGTCCACTCAGCGGGTTTGGGGGAAGGTTGGTTGAATTGCCTTATTATGCACGAGAGAAACAACAAAATTCTCAGGAGGTTCAGTAATAAACTTTTACTTCCAAACTTTATAACATTAAAGGTACTTGGCAAATTTTAAAACATCCACAGTAAGGCACTTGACAAAGTAACTTACTGAACATTAGGAAATTGGAGAAGGAGAGACAGACAGAGAAAGGTTTACAGTCAACACCCTTGGATCCTGCAATGAGATTTGATTGTTGCAATTTCGGTGTCCATTGGTTGAAGTGGAGGTCCCTGTCTTGATCTGCTGGGGGTGAGAAAAGCCCACTTTGTGTTTACAAAGTACTGGATTAATATTGTGCTCAGGCTTGGTGGCAATGCCCAGGTACCTCCCCTGGGGTGGAGTTTTACACTGGAGGATGTAATAGTGTCACAGGACATTTCAGAAGTCTTTGATGGTCTAAGAAGTTACAGCTGCCTCTTACATCAGTGTAGTTGACTTAATTGTGGCCCATCAGCAGGGGTGAATACATTCAGGCTATGTTCAAATATCTCAGTACTTCCCGGGAAGGGAGTTTTCACAGCTGAGTCACTTGTGTAAGGACTTTGGCATGATAAAAAGTACTGTCCTACCTCCCAGGATCTGCTTCTTGTTGCCTTTTCCCTTACCTGGCTCAACACCGAGCCTGCAGCCTCCGGTGGTGGATGGGCAACCCCTGTGCACCTGGGCAGTTACTTTGAGCATCATCAGCAGAGCACGGTGCTGATTGTTTGAGCCATTAGCAGCAACAGTCCGGTCTCTCATACTACATGAACTTGCATTTTGTTGTCATACGGACATATGTTGGATATTATGAGTACTTGAGTATAAAGTGTTTGGTTGCTTCTTTTGCTCATAGAATGTATGTTCTCTTCATATTTTATGTTTATTTTATTTTGATATTTTTCTAGCCTAAATCCTTTTATTGTTGTAGTCCTCAGTAGACCTGAACAGAAAATATCTTCCTTATCCTGCCAGAAGCATTGATATTTCCTAAGGTGCTTCTGCTCCAGAACAAACCTGAGATCTCCACCACTTCCCTTGATGACTCCTAAGAAACCTCATTTCAAAGGATCCTTTAGTCAATATTAAATTATTAGATTATCTTTTTTTATTGTGTGTTCCAGTAAGTATGTGCTGGTAAATTCCTGAGGATTATCCAGGTGATGTCTTCACCTGGCATTTAATGAAATGTTTTGGGTTTTTTTTTAAACCATGATGAATTATTAAGATAAATACTCCTTTTATTTAAAAAGATAAGGGTTTTATATAAATCACTGAGTAGTTTAACCATCAATCAGAAAAAACCCCACCATAAAATATTAAATACTTCTAATGTCTTTTTTCCATGTGAGATGAGTTTATATTTCAAGAACTACTTCCCATTTAGATCTTACAATTTCCAAAAACTGAATTAAATTTTCATTTATTAAATGGAAATTAAGTATTAGTAAATGATAGTTAAGGGGCCAGTTCAGCTTAGACAGAGCAGAGAGACCAGGACACAGGTGTTTGTGGGTGTAGCACACAAACATTGTACATGACGTAGACTGTTTTTTTTTTTTGCCACCCACTCTCATCTTGATCCGCATTTGTTTCCTGTTCAACAATGAGCAAAGAAACAAGACATTCAACATCACCTGAAATAGTGTCTTTTCTTTCAGATCAGACAAGTGCATTTTTCAGCCTCTGTGGGAAAATAGCTTTTAAATTATGGATTGTTTAATTTTTTTTCTTATGAGTCTTTTTTTTTAAAGTTAGCAGTTAGCCCTACCTGTTCTTCTGTTTTGAAACTCTTGTCTGAGAATGTCTTCCAGATGTATATGACACCTGCTTTTATAGTACTGAGCCAGCAGTTTCACTCTCTAAAAAGGACAAAGCATTTTGTTGACATGTCTCTACAGCAAATCAGTGGGTTACCTTCTGCAAGAGTAAAAGAGGAAATAAGAAGAGTATATTTTGGAAAATGGCAGGATTTAGTTCAAAGCCCAGTGATTAATGTTTTAAAAAATACGTAATATAGCTCATTCACCTTTTCTATCTTTTGTTTATACACCTGCCTTTAAGCGTATTATTTTAATCTTGCCAAAGCTAATGGCCATTGAAAATGCAGGAACTTTGCTGCTTCTTCAATGCCATCTGCTTTTTCCCTATCAGCTGTTTTGCTGGTTATCACCATTCACAAGGCCACGCCCTGAGCTGGGTAACATTAGATCCACCTCAGAAAGATTTCCACTTTTACCAGCACAAGAGGAAGCAATGGAGTCAGCTGCATGGGACAAGAGGAAAGGGATTTTTGGATTTTTTCTAGATTAAAGAACAATGGTAAGCATAGTTTTAATGGATGTCTTTTAACGACATTCTGCTTTTGAAAGCATATTTGTTCAATACAGTGAGTGTTTGATGCTAGCTACTTCCGTCCTTTGTATGATTCTTTGCACTTTGTAGATTTTTTCTGTTTCTGCAGGCATTAGTGAAAATCACATGCTTCTTCTCACCAAGGAAGAAAATTGAGGCTGCATTATTAGTATCTTTGGTACCCTGTGTATTGTCGTTTCCTTTTAGTGGCAAAGAACCCCAGTACATTCTTTCTTTCACCTCCCTCCTTACTCCATATTCATAATAGCACTGAAATACTCTAGGAATTATTGAATTTCTGGAGCCTTTAAATTCTTCTGGCTGTGCACAATGTGCCTTAGACATTAGCAGCATGCAGTAATTTTCAACCAGGTGCATTCTTTACATATCTGATTATCTAAATGAGCTATATTCCAGTGACTGTATACATAATTGTCTGAAAAATTATCATTATCCTTGCCTGAAAATTTCCATATTTTAATAATATGTGTTTTTGTTTGGGGCTTTTGCGCTCTCTAACTTTTCTCTTGAGCAGAAGAAGAAAAGGATGTTGATGGGAGTCAGAGAACACATTGCTACCACTTCCCTTTTTTGTTCATTGTGTCAGTACAGCTCATCAGTCCCTGTTTAAGTTTTGACCTGAGTTTTAAATGCTTCTGTAAACAGAAACCCTAATAGATTGTTTACTGCCTCACAAAAATTTTACACAGATAGCAAGTCAAAAACATTTGATGTTGGTTTTTGTATACAATGCAGCTTCATAACAAATTTATTTAATCAACTTTAAACCAGAGAACTTTTCTACCTTCATCTGTTTTTATTTGAGTACAAAAGGTGGGCGCACATATATATACAGATCTAATGTGCAGTTTAACTATATGCAAGGTCAGTATGTAAATGCAATTCATCCTCTATGTGTTTTATTGGGAGTGAAAGTGTTATTACGAAGCCTAAGACTGGATAAGCAATGAAAACCAGATGCTTCTCTGTCTCTCTTTAAATCATCTTAAGTGGTGACCGGGAAGAGGATCAACAGTGGTACTGTAAGGACAAGTAAGCATATGGCAGATGTTAAGATGTTACAACATCACTGTCTTAAAAGATCATGGACACAAGTAATTGTTTCAAAGGGAGAGAAGTAGAAAGGCAGATGTATCAATAATGGCTTTATTTCCATATGGTTTTCAGGGATTTTTGTTTCCTTTCAGATAGGAGTTTTTACCTTTGAAACTATTCCCTTCCTTCTCTTCTCTTATTTTGGTTTAAAAAACCCCAGAAGATCCTTCACTAAAATCCATGTGAATTTGCACAAGCCATTTACAAATACAGAGAAATATTTCTTCACTGTGTTGCTGCAATACACAGCATTTTATCTTCCTGTGCCCTTTTTGAAAAAGTATGATTTAAGGACCTTAGGCACCTAAACAAACCCAAAGATGATCAGTGCAGGATTTTTTTGTCCTCAGAGGAGTGGAGAAATTGCACTGTAGCCCAGTGTTAGAAAGTACGGACCAGGAGCTGTGTTCTTGCCCTCTGTCCATGAGTGAGCTACCTGAGTTGGGAGAAAGTAAGAGCATGCAGACACAGTTTTCTGTCAGCTGTTAGAAAAATAAGAATTCTGTAAACCTTTATATCTTGGTAGGAAAGATGATAGCCACTGGTAAATGCTGCTTCTTTCTTTTATTTGTCTCCCATCCATCACCTAGAAAGGAGCATTTAGAGCCTTCCTTACTCCATTTCTGTCCTTGAAGAGTGAGG
>JAWWTY010000088.1:4933112-4954298 GCA_035222235.1 Margarornis squamiger
TGTTAGAACCTGTTTTCAATACCAAGGCGTTGGCTCCAAAAGTGTTGGAAGGAATTCTGAGTTTTAAAACTATAACAACTGGAAAGGAGAAAAAGGAAGGAGGGTAATTTGTAAGATATCAAATAGTTGAACAAAAACTTTACATGGTATTTAGCTAGCAGGTGTTCCCGGTCAAAGCAAACACTAGTTGAATGATTATTCAAAGTCTCTTGCAATGTTCCATGTTGCTTAAAGTAAGTCATTATTGAACCAGGACTTAGACTGCTTACTTGTAAATGTGAGTTACTGTCACAGCCATCTATGGATATGTCAGGAGCAGAGATGATAGCAGAGAGGAAGGCAGACAGCTTCCATGGAAACCATGTAAAATCTAATAGTTATATTGTGAAAGTGAAAATCTTGCATAAACTGTAAATCCCTTCTTCTCTGTTGGTCTTTTTCCCTAATCCATATATTTTCCCCTATGTATGAACCACTGCCACCATAGTAGGAAAAGATGCCAGAAATTATTTAAATGGAATATAAAGGAAAATCCACTTATTATATGCCATGAATTATTCCTCCTATATGCACAAATCTTTCTGTTTCCATCTGTCAAAAGGAACCCTATTTAATTGACTTGTATTCTGTAAATCTCAGTCAGAATTATAGTGGAATTTAATATCGCAAGACCTATTAATAATCTTCACAGTTTAACGATTATTATTAATCCAACTAATGCCAACCAAACAGAATAATGATATTTTTGCAATATTCAAAAGCTGTAAAACATTATCTCAGTATTATTCAGGCTAGGAACTTCATTTTCAAAATATCAGTATCTTTCCACTCCTTCTCTGTTCAATGTGTGTTCACATCTTCCATGAAGATAGGAAGAAGGATAGGATTTTGCAAGTATAGCCAGACACAGTGTGCTGTACTGTGAACAGTTGTACTAAATCCAACTGATCTAGGGGTTTAGTGGAACCAAAAGCCAGACTACGACTGTCAAGATGATAAATGATCAAACTTCTCGCTTTATACACATAGTCATTTGCTGTGTTATGTTAGAGTAGCAGGAAATGTATGTCAGTCAGGATGTTAAAATACATGTCCTGGCATCTCTTTAAGACTTAGATGGGAGGTATCTTTGTTCTTCTGAATGGTTCTTGGGTCTGAAAAAAATAAAGAATGAGCTATGAAATCTGGGTTCATCACAATAAGGCAACATGCAGTTGATAAGGAAAAAAGAAAATAAAAAACCATTTGCAAATTAAGAAGTTGAGGAAAAAATTCAGGAAAGACAGGGCATTGGAATCCAAATCAAAGACCTGAGTATCCTTTTAGTCTCTACATGAGTACAGGGAAGAAAAATTCAAGTCAGTATTGCAAGGAGAATATACTGAGCATTAGCTCTCTTTCAACTGTAAAAGACGTTCCAAGGAAATCTAGGCTAAAAGTTGCTTTTAAAGTGTTTTTTTTTAATCTTCCTTTGTCCTTTATTATAGAAATTCTTGCTTCCCCTCCTGCCCCCTTTCCTTCACCCAAAACCTAATTTAATTTCTCACAGAAATGAATAAAGGTTTTAGAGAAAGTTAGGGCACTTATTGAAAATTACTTGTGCAAAAATCTTAATGATTTTGTTCCTAATTTAAAAGAAAATTAGTAACATGTTTCAAAGACACATAGAAACCAGAAAGCTATTTCAACTGTTTGCTTCACAAGTGAAAATTAAATCCAGAGCCAATATATAAAAAACAGATGGAATTAGAAGTGAACAATGCACTGCCTTCTGGTAAAGGGACCTTCATGTAAGTTGAAAGTGTATGCATGTTTCACAGTATCTCATAGCATGCAAAACATATAGCAGGCAGCAATACTGGAACATCCCTCAGTCAGCCCACCTCATTTCTGCTGTTCTCACCCATCCATATCTTGTTTTAGTTTTTGTGGATTTTTTTTTCTTTTTGTAATGCAAGACAAGCTCTGTTATGTAAATATTTACAATGTTTCACTGTCATTCTTTCATGGCATTCTGAGTAACGTGTACACAGATACTGTGCATCTTACCAATTTTTTTTTTTTTTCCCTCTCCAAAAGTCTTTTGTACAGAACTTTTCAGTGAGGGAGGCTCACACACGTGTTTTGGCCTTTTTTGAAATACAAATTTATTTTTTTAAAAAAAAAAAAAAAAAAAAAAAAAGGCAGTACAAGGCCCTAATTGACTTACAGGCCAGACCATGTCTGGAAGGCCACAGGTTTTGAATGAATATGTGTCTGAAGTGGCTTGATACCTTATTGCTACCTTGGGGAACTTTGCAGTACTATTTTTCCCCTCATGCACTGGAGTAACATCTCATCCACTGAAGGGGTGTTGCCTTCTGTTGCCTCCTTTGCTTGGAAGCTCAGGGAGGGAAATAACGTTGTTCCAGTTTTAAACTCCTTGTTTTTCATTTTTGAAGAAACTGACACCTTATCCACTAGGACATCAGTATAGTCTAATCATCCAGCACAGTCTGAGTACCCCTTGCACACGATTTGAGGAGAGTGAAAGTACTGTGCATATTATCTCCTTTTGTGCATACACAAGATCTAGACTCAAGTGGGTTGCAACATCTCTCTGGTGTAGAGAACACAGAGGATTGCTAGTGCTGCAGGTAGCTACTCATCAATGGCACAATTGTGACACACTTCTAGAAGTGACTGTTCAGGTATAAATATCTTAAAGAGTTGTTCATAAATGTCCTACATTTCCCCTACTTTAATTTCCTAAGCAATGTGGCACAGCTCTTTACAAAGTGAATCAGGCTGAAAGTTTGGAGCAGGGAGTGAAACTACAGTGCAGATGTCTCAAATAGGCTTAGGCATAAATAGGCTTATGTTTCTGAGATCTCTTAACCTGATCACGTTAATCCTAGGCATTTGGTAAAGCTAATATATAGCTTCTCTGCTTATGTTTAAGAAATCTTTCCTGAATATTGAAGTGTATTGTGCCTTTGAACATAGAAAGTGGAAATGGTTATGTGTTAAGGTATATAAGTGTCAGAAAACATGTTCCAGACAACATCCTACCTCTGAGTAATGCTTCCTCCATTATACAAATGTTCAAAATATCTTAGAGAAGATATTAATACAATAGTTTCAGCGTTACCTGCATAGTAAATGTCTGGCATATTGCAGAAGCGTAATCGTGTGCTTATATAGCAATCCTGTCTAACAGAACTGTGAATGGTAACATTATTTTGAATTATATCTAATCCTAATTTGTTTCTTGTATTCCATATTATGTGGAAATAAATCCTTTTGGTTAATTAGTCTCCAAGTTAGCTATTTTTTACTGCATGTAAGTTTCACTGAATATCCCAATGTTTTTCCAGTTTTCATCTACAATTCATGATCCTCATAAGTACTTATCTTAGTTGCTTCTTCAAAACAAATAGTTCAAACATTCACTTTTTCATATAAACAATATTTTCTCTTCATGCTTAGTTCAGGTATAACACAGCTGAGTTTTTTGGCATATAGTGAGAACTATAAATGAAAAAGGGTGAGCCACATGTTGAACCTGCCTCCTTAAACTCAGCTTTCACGATCCAACTGGCAAAAGTACATTTCTTTACAGAATTAACTAACCTTCTCATGCATGTTTATCTGAGTATCTAGGATTTCTTATAGTTGGCTGTGACTTTTTTGTTTTGTTTTGTTTTGTTTTTTGGTTTGGGTTTGTTTTTTTTTTTTGGAGGGTGGGTTTGGTTTTTTTTTCTTTATAGCTGTGTTCTGTTATGATGCAAATTTGTTTCAGATACAGTTCAATAATTCTACTGTCTAACTGAAGATAGGACTCATCCCTTACTGAGGTGAGCAGGCTAATTTTGAATAAGTGTTGTTTATAAAAGTTTTCTTTGTAACCACTGCTGCTTCTGCACATGAGGTTTTAGAGTCAAATTCACAAAGTTCTTGCAACAGGGTTGGAAAAAGCGGTGGAACAATTTATGAAATATCATTGCTTCTTCCTGCACATAGACATAATGTGAGTGAAATGTGTTGCATATAAATTATTTATGCATATTTACTTGCAGAATGGGGGCTCTTGTTTTCTCTCCCCTAGAAGTAATACTGAGATACTTTCTGACTTGGGAACACAGGAGACAAGTGTTTCCCTCCCTCTTCCGCCTGCCAGGGCAACAGCATCTACATGATTTCCCCAAGCTCCCTACCAGCAGCTCCTACTCCAATTTCATCTTGCAGTCAACAGCCTTCTGCTCCTCCGGGAGCGCAGCCTTGTTGGCAGTGGAGGCTGCTCAGAGGAGATATGCACGTGTCTCTGGCCTGTCCCTGCTGACGCTGGGGGCCCCACTGCTGCCTGCCAGAGCAACAGCTGCCTTCTGTTCCCAGGAGACCCCCTTCTGCTGGGACTCTGGAGTGAATCTCTTGCCAACACGTTAACAAGGACCCAGTCCCTCCCCCTGCTTCAAGGGGAAGAAAAGCAAAAAATAAAAGAATACAGTAATGATTTCTGTGTGTATCCAACTGTGTGTATGCAACATTGCGGATGTAGCTGTTTGGGCTGGATGCTCAAATAACATCAGTGTTTCTGTTTTGTTTTATCTTCCACCATGGTAGCCCACAAGGACATTAGCAGAGATGGTGCTGGAGACACAGCTCTTAAGCCTGTCACTTTCTGTGTCAGTGGAAGCTGCATTGAAGGGACTTGTCAGAGGAGAGATAGCTCTGCGAATTAGTTTGTAACAGTTGGCTGCTTCAGAAATGTTTCTTCATTGCCAGATCCCACCTCATCAATATTATATTGCTTCCACTCTCCCTGAGAAGCCAGAGTAGGCATAGTGAATCTCTACCCATTTGCACAGTACATCAGAGAGTTTTAATGTCATTATACTGCCTAGAATGGAAGTTGCATTAAAAATGCTTTAGGAATTAGTTTTTCTGTATCTTTTAAGTGTTATTGTGCAGGAAGGAATGATTACAATTAGTAATAGATAGCATTAGGTGGAAAATGAGAATCAGTTTGTTTCTTTTACCTGAGATAAATTAAGGGAGTCTTGTGCCTGAAAAAAGTGGCATGGAAATGGAATGGAAATAGTTGCAAATGGAAATAATTGCAAAAGCTAACAAAATTTAACCAGCTCTCAATTATATTTGAATACTTGGGCTTTGTTCAAGGATACTTACTATATGAATAAAATAATAGTTTACATATATTTTGTTTACTCTGTGTGATAGTGTCTTTTTACATGGAGATAAAGCCCATGTTTAACATCTTGTTTCACATCTGTAGCATGACAGAGAGAGATCCTATGCCTCCACAGCCTTTCCCCTTTAAAATGAAGCAAAACACTGAGCAGAAATAGTGTTGTCACCTCAAAGTTCAAAAATGTAATTTTTGCACAAGTCAGCACATTTATTACATCAATGTGCTGGTCTAGTGAATTATATTAGTCTTCTCTATAGATTTTTGCCTTCCAGGATTATTTTTTTTTTTTTCCCCAGGAAGTAAAAACTTGGATTTCCTGTGGTTACTGTTAGTCTGAAACAGCCTACTAGGCTGAGCCTGACCCATGTATGCTCCAGCCTCACTGGTATTGTTGTTTACATGCTGGCTTCTGCTATGCAAGGGTTTCAAACTGTCTAGTGATATAGATATTAATAAGGCACTCATCCTGACTATACCATACAGATTTCTACAAGATCTTATATCCAACTTTATTCAATTGACTTTGAATTTGGATGAAGGAAACCAGGCCAAGGGCAACCAACTGCTTCTGATTATATATGTGGAAGTACCATCCTGAGTTTTAAATTTTGTATCAGTTTGTAGAATGTATGAAAGTGTTTTGGTGGGGTTTTTTCCTGGGGATTCCATGATTTTTCCAGGTCATAGACACTTTTTTAAGGTAGCCACCAGTAAAATATTTTATTGTTAGATTGTAATTTATAGCAGTGAAAAGAACAAAAAGAGAAATACCAGGAGTAGCAACTTCCATCTCAAATTCGGTTTGGAGCATTACAGAACTTTCTTCAACAGCCAAGTTCTAGTCAGCTTCTTCCTATCTGGTTTCCTCCTGTATAGTTCTTATAAATCAGTTTTAAACAAAAATAATTAGCCTTTGAATGTGGTGTTGGTGTATGTAAGTTCTGTGGTATAGAAAACATGATATATCTGTATGAGTATGTATTTATATATATGTGTATATATATACATAAATGCACACACACACACATATATATAACTTTGCAAAAAGCAGACTATGTCAGTGGCTGGCTGTAGAATGCAGCAAAGTACCAAACACAATTTACTTGCTTTCCTTATTTTTCTCTTACCTCCCATGACCCACAAAGTTGAAGAAGTTACTTAGGTCTGTATGTATGTACCAACACAAGGCACAATGGTTTGGCTGCTTGTCTAATTTGTCTTAAAATAGCATTGCATAAAATGTCTTCATCCCCAAGCTATAGTCAGTAGCTCTCTCATGTTTGGGCATACACAAATGTGTTGATCACTTTGGTCATAATCACATTCTCAGTAGGAACTGATATATTAATTATTCTGCCCATAAAGAAAAATCCCAAGCTGCTGGAGTTTGGAGGTTTCTCCCACTAGACTCAATTCTCAAAGATAACTTAATTGCCTATGCAAAATTTAGGATGGCAGAAATTAATTTCCATTCCATGTGTAACAAAAATTCTGTTCCTTCTTGTGTTTGCAAAATGTGGGAGCAAAAAATAAGGGTTTTTTTCATTGGCTGGCCACATGACGTTTGTCTGTTTTTTTAATTCTGAAAGATAGCAAAAAAAAGTGGAGCATAAAGACTTAAACTGTGTCTAAGTTACTGGTTTTTTGTGTTTTTCAGTTGTATTGGTCTAGCTCAATAGACCTAATGTAATTGAAAAGGAACCATTTCCCTGTTATAAGCAAGACCTGAAGTATGAACTGAAAATATCACAATGAAGAACTGAAAGTTATTCTTCTAGTAAACATCAACAGCTAAATTTTACTTCCTTCTATTATGCTATTTAACACCAGACAGGAAAAAAATTTCTCTAATAGATGGCAGCTACTTTCCAGTAGTGAATCAGTAGAACATATACTGTTTATTTGCTAAGCATGAACAATGTTGCATAAGGCATAAAAGCAGTCTGTGCCTCAAAGAACATTTTAATCTAACAACACAGATGTTGACTAGCAAAACATGCCAGAGTCCTCAACAGCAGATAATTAGTATTTTTCATGAAATTTCTAATTAATATAATTTATTCACTCTTTCTGGGCTCATTCAAAAAGGTCGTGACTAAATACTCACTGAGACAAGAGTCCATTTACTAAGTTGTATGAAAATATACTTAATATGAGAAGTGGCTAGTGGAGTTTCATCTGGCATCATCAGATCAATGAGTGACTGAATTACTTCTTACTTGCTTTACTCAAAGTAAAAGAGAATTTTTTGTACATGAAGAGGGAATGTTATTTCCTACTGGAAACTGCAATTGGTATTGAATGTGTTATAAATTTCAAGAGTACCTTCTTGCTATGACTTTCTCTTTCACATCTGCACTCTGTGGAACTAAGAATATTATTTGAAGTCAGTGAGACTATCTGTTGACTTCCTGTGGATACAGATATTTGGGATACTAATCCTGAACAGAATCTTTCTACCTGGTCTTTTGAAAACTGATTATCTGTGAAGCTCTCAAACATCAGCAAAGATAGGGGCAAAAAATAATTAGTATAGCCTGTTTCTCCATTAGTAATCTTATTCAAGATAGAAGAAAGTTGATATCTACTGATTTTCATAAACAGTTCTTGTGCATACAACAGAAAAATAGCTGTGTGCTAAAAGACTGAATTTTCCTATAACTGGAATTTACTGAATATTATTTTTTAAATTCCATTACAATTTCTTCATGATAAATTTTTCATTGCATTTTTCTGCTGATATATTGAAAGTTATCCTTGACTGCAGGTGTCAAAATGTCTTCTTTCTGACTTGAAAAATTTTAGAACTCTAAGGATTAGAAGCAAGAGAAATAGCTTCAAAAGGATACTGAAAACCAGCAGTAAGTGATGGTTGACAGGGATGGGGCAGAGCCTCTTCCATGCACTAGTGAGTTTCTGCCAGTGCAGCTTCCTCATGCTTGAGCTGAGAGTATGGAATGGTGGAGTTGGGACCCAGAACATTACTTCAGATTTTAAAAATAAATAATAATAATAATAAAAAAGAAATTGTAATAGTACCAGGAAGCTGGACTGAGTTATATGCATCCCACCAAGTCTAAGAAAGTATTTTTCTCACATATATGTGAGTGCTATTCTGGGTTCTCATCTTACTCTCTTAGCCAGGATTCATGCCACAGCGATACTGCTGTGATGGAGGGACAGCTTAAGTTTCATCCAGCATGACAGTGAGGGAGCAACCGAGCAGTGCAAACACACAAGTCGTTGGCATTGAGTGTAGTGATACCCACCTGCATAAGGCTTGTTCTGAATGCGTGAAAACTTGATGGATCCGGTATTGGGCACTGGATTTTGTGATGTAATACATAAGTTCACTGACAGGAAGAGTAAATTCTTAGCTCAAGCAGGCGAAATGTAGCCTATTTAGGCCATGCCAGAATATTGCCTTCTTAATGTGGGAAGGGGGAAAGTGCTTAATATGCTAATGATGTATACTTCGTTTCTAATTTTGTTCTTTTTATGGCTTCTTAGGATAGTTGCAATAATCAGTTTTTCCTTTGAACAAAATATTGCTCCTCGTGGCTATTTATTTGATATTTTTGATCAGGAGAAATAGAGATCTAAAGAAAACAACACATGGATGCTTTTTCTTCCTGAAAATAAGAGATACTACAAATTACCCATCAGGAGTAATAAAATGTCTTCTAAAAGGTCCTTTTTAAATAAGAAATATCTTATGCTTAGATATCGTGCATTTCACTTGAAGCCAGTTTGCTTTATGTAAAGCCATTCTTTATTACATTCTTGATAGAATTAAAATCAGATGTAAGAAACAGAAGTATTAAATTAATTAGATTTTATTTTAATGTGGTGTTAGTTGGAAAGCCAGTGCTTGTGAATCAAAATCTTTATACACCCTCTGATCCTGCTTCTTTTCCAATTCTGTTTTCATGCCTCCTACTAGTATCAAATAAAGAAGTCTAAAATCAATATAGCTCATTTACAAGCTGGCAGTGAAAAATACATAATTCACTAAATACAGGTGTACTCATATGTAGAAACAGCAAATGTATTTTATATCTGCTCCAATAGCCATTTCAGTAATTTCTGAATCCAGCTTAGCAGTTCAGTTCATGTCATATCTGTTTATTGCTTAAATTTTAACACAGATGAGCTTTCTGATTATCTGTTTATGACTTTTTCATTTCCACAATTAGTAGGTGTATAGTATTTATTTAAAATTAAATTTCATGGTACCAACCACAACCATTAAATTCTAGAAGTGCAACATATGGTGAATTCCATCTTGTATTCAATCAGAAAGAGATGAGAGGTATGGTGAACGCAGTTAGCAAACAGAGGATGACGCATATGCGGATAATCTTATTTGATAGACAGTTATTAAACACAAAGTTTGCTTTCATTTAGAAGGACAGAAGGGGTATTTAGTACTCGGATTCCCTTTATTTCTATAGTAGTGTTTTTATATGGAAAAGACATGATGTCTTCAGAGCTGACAGACAAGTTAAAGTAACGCTGTGATCCAGTGCAGAAGTCACGTGTAAAGTTGGAGATGAATGCTTCACTGCATTATTCTGTTGTCTGAGTAATCTGCTTGACACTGCAGCACAGGTATAAATGAACAAGTTTTACAGACAGTTTTCTATAGATATAACTGTGTCAAGGTATCTCACGCTGCAGATCTATAAGGAAATGAAAAGGGGATGTATGCTTTGAGGGTGCTTGATTTGACTGGTGGCAGGGGCTTTTCATGTTTTCCACTTGTTGAGTCCTGTAGAAGCTAGGAAACACAGAAAAAGACAGTAAACACACCATCTGTGGTAGTATCCTGCAGCTTCTACTGTTTCTTTCTTAATGGGTATAGGGAATTTATCCTATTTTTCTTTTATTTTTCTTTTGGCTGTTCTTTGGTTCCCCCTTTTTTTTTTTTTTTGTTTGTTTTGTTGTTGTCATTGTTGCTGTTTTTGTTCGCTATTTTGTTTTGTTATTGTTGTTTTCATATTAAATTAGCAAGCAAATCTCGTTGCCCAGGAGTTTGAAGGTTCAAAGTGACAGAATTTACGTGTGTTCTCAATGGAAACATGCCCTTATAGGAAATCTCTGCTATTCCATCAGAGAGAAAAACAGTGTCTTGGCTGATTTTAGGAAAAAAAAAGCTGGGCAAACTATTAGTGATAAAAAGACTGTTTCACCACTTGGGGCTTTTGTGTATGTGTATTTTTATTGGTTTGGCAATTATTTGCATGTATCAAATGCATTGCTGTACTAAGGCAGATAACTATAAGGCAGTAGACTGCTTACTAAGGCTGCATAGGAAATGATCAGTTTACACACATAATAGAATTCCTGTACTTTGAGAGAAGGTGAATAAACAGGAAATGGAGAAGTTCAAACTACTGAGTCTTTGATTCATGGAAGACCAGTGTGAATAGGAGATACTAATGTTTTCATTTCAGAGCCAGCACTGAGACGGTGCTATCAGAAAAGTAGGGCTGGTAGTATTTTGGAAGGAAATTTAAAGAGAATTTTCTGTTGAAATGAGAAATACATGATGACAGACTTACGTGTTTGTTATTTCTACAGGTTAGGCCCATAACAAAACCAGTAGTCAGTTCCACCTGTTTCCCTTAACCTTTGGATTTCTGTCCATTTTTCGTGGTTCTAGTTGCAATGAGTTTGGTCACTTACCCTACACAAGGTTTCTCATTAACCGAGGTGTTTAACGCAGTCATCACCACTCTTGAATAATACTTGCAGTATGTTTGCTAGGAAACACTTGGTCATATTTTAGGCCATTGCTACAGTTAATTGCACATTATTCAATGTGTTTTCCCTAGGCAGGAAGAAGGAGAAGACGACGAATGCTGAAGGACAACTCTGGCTATTTGGGAAGCAACTCTGACCAGCGTTAGAGTTTATAGCATTAGTGTTATATCTAGTATATCTATTAATGCTCCCAAGTGAGCTTTTGACCTGAAGGAAACTATTAGGAAGTTGTGGCTTCATGTCCGTTCTTTTTGCTTATTGCTAATAAGTCTTTTTTCACGTGCCAGATGTGATAAGTAGGAAGCTGTGTGATTCTAAAAGACTAACACTGTTGAAGTCAATTGGCCTGAAAATGCAGTACACTCAAAAGGCAATACCAAAGCTAAGGCTGAGAGAAAGCAACAGGGAAAGATTGTCTTCATATACACTTTCCAGAGACAGATCAGGCCTTGTGATGAGTGGTTTCCTTGTTGGTTTTTTGGTTTGTAGATTACCATACACACTGATGCATGCAGAATAGTGTCCCTTGCCCGGGGAACAGTTAGAAATGGGGTTTAATGAGAAGACAAGGCAGACTGCACTGATCTGGCACAGTACACTTCAGATAAGTGTACCTATCAGCCTTGTTTGCATATCACTGGCTCCTTTTATCCCCTTTTTTTCTGTCTGTGCTGCATGCTCTTTTGACTCACCCCCATGGATATTTCTTTCCTATCCACCGTGATCTTTTCTAATTCTTCCCCTGAACATCCTGTGACAAATCTTTTACAAGCCCAAAACACTCTTCCTAATGTAAAGACCCATGGCTCTGTTGGCCAGAACCCCACAGCATCTGTGAGGATGCAGCGAGAGTTGACAGATTGCTGGTGGGGCAGTCTACTCTCTGGCTCTCACTCAGAGAGCCCAGTCAGGGGCTCTTGGAGGGGTGACCAGGGATCCGCACCTGATTTTCCTTTGTCTTCTTTGTGTTTGTGGAGACCAGACACAAAAAGGATATCTGGATTCTTTAGAAAAAAAAAAAAAAAGCATGTTACCTACAGGATAGTACAGTAGTAGTACTGAAAAGAGGACTGAAACAGTCCTGAAAAGTACTACTGCAGTAGTAGTAGGGTAGTTTTAGATTAGACATAAGCAAGGCTTTACTGTGTGAATGGTGAGGAACTGGCACAGGTTGCCCAGAGAAATTGTGGATGCCCCATCCCTGGAAGTGTTCAAGGTCAGGTTGGATGGAGGTTTGAGCAACCTGGTCTAGTGGAAGGTATCCCTGATCGTGGCAGGGGTGTTGGAACTAGAGAATCTCCAAGGTCCTTTTCAACCCAAACCATTCTGTAATTCTGTATTATAATCCAATATACTACCATACTATTATAAAAATTACTTTTATTTCCTAGGTTCTATGTGTATTGGTCACAGTATTTTCACAGAGCTACTCAGCCACAGGTCTTCTATTGTATTAGTTCTTAACATCTTCTAGGAATAAAAAATTAGGTTTCATTTTACTAATGATTTTTACATTGGGAAACTGAGGCAAAATCCAGGAAGAAATAAGTAAGATTATTCAGGAATTTACTGGCAGAGCAGCAGTTTCAGCCTTCAGTCATCCCGCTGAAGGTTAGCTATGCTGCATCTTAGATATAGTGATAGAAACCTCCAAAATTTCGTTTTGCTAGAAACACACTGTTAATATAACAAGGTTTAAGTCAAGAGTGACATCCAGTGGTCAGAACCATTTTATTTCCAAGACTCTTCAATTGTCTGGCCAAGCAGCAGTAATGCAAGTATAAACTAGATTAATTTAGTCCTTTTTTTTTTTTCCCCTCAGCATCTTCTGTGGAAAAAATGGGGTTTGAAAAATGTGTGCTGCTCAAAAAACTATTCAGTGAATTACGTCTATGAAACCATTTTGGCATCAGGACTGGTTTGAAATTCCTTGGTTGCATTTATTGCTTTATATGTCTGCTGATCATAATTTATAGATTGTATTTTTCGATTGATGATCAAAGCCTCACAGTTCTAAGATCCTGATGGGTAAGTGTGTGTGCACATCTTTATGTGCATATTCCAGTAGTCCTACTGATCTTTGATGCTTCACTCTTTCAATTTTATTATACACTTTAGGAGCAAACATTCATCTAAGGAAGACTGAAACATGTGACTGGAAGTGATGCCATATGTCCACAGTAAATCCACTCTGCTGTGGGCAAGGATACTGTCTAAACTCTTTCTGGAATGTCTCACAGAATGGATATCCACAAAGAAAGAATAGCAATATAGTTCTGTCAAATAAGCTATGTACTCCTCTAAATAAAATTAAATATGTCTTCCTTTTAAACAGATCTAGTCATTGCCATGTGTATCTCCTAGGATCTCAGTGGTTTTTCCCTTATCAAAATGAGCAGGTCTCCACAGATCGTGTAGCAAAATGTGCTTCTCAAATAATAGTAAAATCAGTCAAGTTGAGGAGAACAGGGGAATACAGGAGGACAGGACTTAACAGTAAATGATATGTTACACATTGATAATCATCTTGTTTACTCTTGGGAGTAAACTGATGGCTGAAAATGTGTATGGTAAGAGAGGAAAGTGTTATAGAAGTGAAAAATATGAACTCTGGTGTGGCTAGAGAAGAGAAAAGCTGATACTAACTCTCCCAATCATGTCTTTAGAGATGTTTTATATGCTTTTTTCTTTCATTCTCAGTATGACAGTTATATTTTACACCTTTTCATTCTTTATTCCACAGCTGCTAATTAGTGTGTAAATAAACTCAGCTGATATATACCCCTGTTAAAAAAAGTATTTGGCAAGTTAATAATTCACTTTGTTTCTAATCAATTAACATGAGGCCAGTCAATTAAGTAGGTTTGGACTAAAAGATAGCTGAGCAAAATGATTTAAATAAGCTCTTTTGTCTTAGCATTTAAGTGTCTGGTCTGAAATTAAATTACGTTTCAAAGAGGTGACATACGAATTTATTTTAAGATAAGAGGTGTCTCTATTCAAGACATTACATTGCTAAAAATCCTACTGTTTCAATTAGGTATATAGAATATCATTCTGCTAGGCAAAATTAGTAGATAATAAATTTAATTTTTACAATAGCAGTGAAGTCAAACTCTTCATATAAACAGAAGTCTAGGCTGGGACACGCAATTTACTAATGTATGCTAATTCATATTCAGAGGTCTCAGATAAGGGATTTGTTTAGCTTATTTTTGTTTCATATGGTTCTAGAGGGGTTGTTACACATTTTAAAGTTGTTTTTTCAACTTAATTCAAAGGAGTTTATTGTTTTGGTCTTCAGAACAGCTGGAGGGTGTGCTCATTTAAAAGTAAGCCAGTGGAAGAAATGAACCCAAATCAAGAAAGAATACAAGTCAGAGTTACAATCTACTGAAAAGATGAAAATAAATACAATGATACAGAGGAAAACTGGTTTTAACCCACAAAGACAGATGTATAACCCAGCACCCTGGGACAAGAACAGAACAGTGCTCATGAGCTCTTGCGCTGAGCATCACACTATCCTCCTGGGTGCAAAGTAAAAGGAAAGGAAAACCTGTTGGTGAGGATGATCGTTGCAGTTCTGTCAAAGTAATGATCGGAGTTCTGCTGAAAGTGGAAGTCACAGCCCTGATGAAGTTGTGGGCCTCCTCTGGATCCGATGAGTGGTGCCTGAAGTCCCAAAACCGGAAGATGACATATGCTCATGTTCAGCTGGGAATGCCCAATACCTCCCCCAGGGCAGGGAATTTCACGGTGGGTGATTTAACTCTGTGAGTCATGGGGTATTTTTGGAATCTTTGATGGTTTAGCTGCTTATTATGCCTATTATGCCAGTCCCTAATGGCCCATTATCAGACACAACCCCCCAGGCTGGGTGTGAAGGTGCTGATGCCTCCCCTAAGAGGAGTTTTTACAGCTGAGTCATTGGTGTGAAGACAGAAACTCTTCTGCCTCACAGGGTTGTTTAATACCTGGCATGTAGCCTGAGGTGTCAGGTGTGCCCTGGGCAGCTGCTGCAAATGATCCATTATTAACAGTCCATCAGAAATTACAGAGGTGTAAAATACATAGTTTTGGTTATATCCACATAGTGATAAACTGGTCCCGGCCCCTGTAACTAGGACAGAGGGTCAGTTTGCTTTTGCTTCTTTCGGTGAGTTGCCTTTTTAGCAAGGCAAGCACCAGCTATTGCAAATTAATTTTGAATTTTAAATTTGTGTATCTGATCGTTTTTTAACCTTTTGATGGGCAAAATGGTCACAATAGTGATAACAAAAAATATTGCATTTTATATGGGTGCATAAAACAATTGATCCATATTTCTAGGCATGCTTTACCAATTATTTCCTTTGACATGTATGCCCACAAAAATCAGTGCCCTTATTTTTTGAGAGAGCTAATGCCCTCAGGAAAGTATAAAAAACAATTTTAGTCTGCTGTTTTTGTCATACAGAAAATTGAAAAACATCACATGGCAAGCACTGATTATTATTTCTGATTGCAAGCCCAATCTAGTCTTCAGGACTAAAGTTTTTTGCTCATTGCACTTAGTGGCAAAATGTTTCATGTAAGGCAGCAATTATGTAAGCCTAATAATTGCAATGACAGAACTGTAGTGTTGCATGCAATAATCTCTGTTTATAGATAACCTTTTATCCTGGAAAATGTCAGTGCATTTCCCAAACTAGGTATGTAGTAAGGCTATATTCATCACTGAAAGGGGAAAATACACATCATCTGTCATTACTAGCACAAGTCAAAAGTCAACTCACCAAAACTATGCAAAACACAGGGCCCTTATACCTGAGGGTTGTAGCAGAAAGTGACCTTGCATGGCATGCTGCATTGCAGAGGAGCGCTAACTGACTTAGGAGCACTAACTAAATAAAATGTAAATAAATAAATGAAAATATAACAGACATTTTAATATTTGGGGTGAGTAGACTTAGGAGTTCATGGTGCAACTGCAAACCTTACTATGATTAATGAAAGCAAAGCAATTAATTAGGCACAATGTAAACTCAACATTCTATAGACTGAATATCATGCATTGAAAATCACTGGGATATATTCAAAGCCTTCCTTTCCAACTGCATTGAAAATCACTGGGATATATTCAAAGCCTTCCTTTCCAGAGCTGACATTCCCTTTCACCATTGATTAGAGAGGGTTTAAAATTCCACCTGAAACACAGGTAAGTAATTGCATTCACCTTTTGGTGAGCAAGTTGTCATTGTTTTCAATGCCACAGATAGGAATTCTGGCAAAGCTTGAATTTAATGGTACCTCTCACTTGACTTGGTGTGTGCAAACTCAAGTACAGGAGGCAAAGCATAACTGCGTGGATGTTTGATATTCCCCTTCCTGCTGCTGAAACATGCAGGTTCAACACTGCTGTTTTTCTTTTGTGGCTCAAAAGGTTCAAACATCCCCTTCCCTATTAGCTTATTCACTCCCTCACTATTTCCATCTCTGCCTGCCTGAAGTCCTCAGGTAACTCCAATACATTTCTAGTAAAGATTAACTTTTTAGTTAATTTTACTTCTCTGGTGACTTTCTAATCTCCGTTCAGGTTCTATAACCACACTCCAGTGGCTTAACAGAGATAGCTGTGATATTGGTTTCTTTCTTCATACATGCCTGAGACTGTTTTGGGTTGTGTTTGTGGGAATGTAGTATACAGCTGCTGGTTTCTTAAGGCTCAAACCAGCTAAGTCATGAGCTTACATAAAAGTGGAGGAGGTGAAAGGGGCAACTGTGTGTTGGGTAAGCTTAAATTGTGCAACCAGCTGCCTCCTGCATAATGTCAGGGTGGTATCTACATGATACAGTCATATTTACATGCATTGTAAGTTACAAGAGGGATTTAAGAAGAAGGGATAAAATAATAATTTATTAGGACCATAATGGAATACTGTTATCATTTAGCCGTGTTAGGTTTGTGTGACAAGATTTGTGTAGCAGGGCCGCTGGTAATCTGGCTGCTGTGAGAAGATGCCAGAAACTTTCCCCATGTCCAATAGAGTGAGCGCCAAATGGCTCCAAGACAGACCCACCAGTAGCCAAGGCTGAGCCCATCAGTGACAGTGGTACCATCTCTGGCATAATGTTTTTAAGAAGAAAAAAAACAGCAGCACAACAGCAGCCAGAGGAGACAGGTGAGAATATGTGAGAGAAAGAACTCTGCAGACACCCAGGTCAGTAGAGAAGGAAGGACAGGAGGTGCTCCAGGTGCCAGAGCACAGATTTCCCTGCAGCCCATGGTGAAGACCATGGTGAAGCAGCTGTGTCCCCACAGCCCATGGAGGGCCATTGTGGAGCACATATACACCTGCAGCCATCCAGGACCCCAGAACTGAAGCAGGGGGATGCCTGAAGGAGGCTTGTGACCCCATGTGAAGCCTGTACTGGAGCAGACTCCTGTCAGAGCCTGTGGACCCATGAAGAGAGAAGCCCACACAGGAGCAGGTTTGCTGGCAGGACTTGTGACCCTTTGTAGGATCCATACCAGAGTAGCCTGTTCCTGAAGGACTGCACCCCATGGAAGGGACCCACCCTGGTGCAGTTTATTGAGAACTGCATCCTGTGGGAAGGACTAACATTGGAGAAGTTTGTGGAGGACTGTCTCCTATGTGAGGGACCCCACACTCTAGCAGGAATGTGAGGAGACCTTACCCTGGGGAGGAAGTAGTGGCAGATACAATGTATGATGAATTAATTGCAGCCCCCATTCCCTGTCCCCCAGTTCCACTGTCAGCCGGAGGTGGAGAAAACTGGGAGTGAAATTTAGTCTGGGTAGAAAGGGGTGAAAGGGGGAAGGTTGTTTAAGCTTTATTTTTATTTCTCATTTTTCTATTCTGATTTGAGTGATAATAAATTTGATTCATTTCCCCAAGTTGAGTCTGTTATGCCCATGAAAGTAATTGGTTACTGACCTCTCCTTGTCCTTATCTCAGCTCATGAGCCTTTTGTTATATAAATCTCTTTCCTGCCCATATGAGGAGAGGAGTGATAGAGGGGCTGCTGAAGGGTCTGGAGGACAAGTCCTATGAGGAGTGGCTGAGGGAGCTGGGGGTGTTTGGACTGGAGAGGAGGAGGCTCAGAGAACTTAACACTCTCTACAGCTACCTGAAAGGAGGCTGTAGCCAGGTGGGGATTGGTCTCTTCTCCCAGGAAAGCAGCAATAGGACAAGAGGGCACAGTCTTAAGCTGCACCAGTGGAGGTTTGCTTTGGATATTAGGAAGAAGTTTTTTACAGAGAGAATGACTGGGCATTGGAGAGGGCTGCCCAGGTGGAGTCACCATTCCCAGAGGTATTACAGAAGAGACTGGATGTGGCAGTTGGTGCCATGGTCTAGTTGACAAGGTGGTGTTAGGTCAAAGGTTGGATTAAATGATCTCAGAAATCCTTTCTAACCTAGTTGATTCTGTGATTCTCTGATTCTGTGATTCTGTAATGGCTTTGGTGGACACCTGGCATCCAGCCAAAGCCAAACCATCACACTAGCAAAAAAGGAAAACAGAGCATCTCTTTCTGACACATTCCTGGTATTATGTCACTGAAGGCCCTGAATAGATGCCTACTCTTCTCCCAAGGAGCAGGTGTTTTTAAGTCTGAGCTTATATTACACAGCTGAAGAAAAGAAAGCAAGTCACTGCATTTGCTAACTAGTTCTTCCATACAAATAAAGAAGAATGAAATATTAAGAATTTTAATTAATTGTTAAATAAAGATAGTTCCATTCTTAAATAGTTAATCAGTGTTAGTATTAGCTTTCAGAAAATCAGAGGTATGGTCTGGAGCCCTCTTAGTTAAATTGCCCTACCACTCAAATTTACATATGCTAGTCACAAAAAACCTTAGATGTTAGTCTTGTTGTTTTATATCAGATTAACAATGAAGGCAGAGAAGAGGCGTAATCAAAGATTATAGTTCTTGTGACCTAGAGGATTGATGAGAGATAGTGTATAGCTTTTGTCCCACTCATTATTTTGCTGTAATCAGTTACGACAAATTAAAGAAGAAATCACTACAGTAGCATCTTAGATCTAAAATGAGTTATTCACTGTGGTGACTGTGCAGCCCCCTTTCAAAATATTATCAGACTTTGAGGAAAGTGTTATCACAGTTATCAAAAGACTTCCAGCACTTCTGCTATAAAATTATTTCCTTTCATCAATAGTATTTCTACAGGAGATCTCTGAGTAACATCAAGAGGGTAAGCAGTGCTTAGTCAAATTGAAAATTAAGAGACATGATTTGTACTGAAAAGAAGATTATTCTGGTGATACTGCAGATATTTTCAGTGTTGCATTGTATATATAGAAAACTACATTACCTTTCTTCCTTCTGGTTTAATCATTTTAGTTCCATATGAGATAACAATATGCTATTTGCTTTGGTGATCCTGCACTGATTGCATTCCAACTGCTATTAATTACCAGTTTTATTTTAGCTTTGGAAGAAGCACCAGACATTAGTATAGGAAATGGTTCCTCTGGACATAGGTAGCCCATGAGTTAATACAGGTGTGACTCCCTTGAAGTTTTTCTGATCCTGCTTTACTGTTAGCAGAGTCCATTTTACCCTGGCAATTTTAGAGTGCTCTCACAGAGTAGGCAGTCTCCCGAGGTCTCTGTAACCTGATGAACTCTATGGTACCACAGTATTAAAGCAAGAAAATATGCTGCAGTGATTACACTATTTCTGGCTACTGTTGCACCCTTCTCTTGCTCTTGGTGAGACTTACTTCAACTTTTCACGCAATAACAAGACATCTTTGATACATCTCTTCCGTATTTGTAACCCGTCAGTGCATAAATGTGCAACTGCTGAAGCTAGATGCAAATGAATACTGAGATGTTTGTTCGGGCAGGAGCAAAAATTCAATAATAAAGGCAAAAGTAGAGAATGTGCACTGAAGTTTAATAGAACCGTTCAGTCATGGAGAAGTACACATTGCATATCAAAGCCAAATTTTATCTTTGTATTTTTAAATAATTATGAAGACATCTATATAGCAGTTTTGAGTAAAATAAGTTGGGAATTTTAATGTTTTATTTTAAAAATATTTTCACTTGAGCTTGCAGATACAGTGATCATGTTTTAAAGGGGGAATTATTTCATATTTTGTTTGTTATAACAGTTTCTTCGAATTTCATTCAAAACATTCCTTTACAAAATTTATTCTATCGAATGAAAAAATAAGAAAAATAAATACATTTTAAATTGATGTGACCATGAAAAAGCCACAACTTTTATCCACTTATGAATCAGTGCTTGTATGTGAACCTTTATAAAGTTGCATTCCTATGACTAGTACAGATATGTTTGTTATTGTTTTCTGTATATCATACAATATGTACAGAGATGTATGAATATTTCTTTACACAGTCAGGAAAAATTCAGGAAGTATTTTTATGACTTTGCACCACTCCTGCCTCAACATTTGTAATTTAGATAATTAACTAATTAACATGAATTTTGTTTGTCTTGTCATGAAGGTTTCTCATTCTTAACATTTGAAACTGAATCACAATGTTCAAAACTAAAAATTTTGCTTTTTGATCTCACCATTTCATCCAGCTTATTAATTAATTAACTGCTCTGCTTGACGTTTGATGAAATTCAGCATTTTAGTAAGGAATAAATTACTGTTGCTCAGCTTATGTAGATATGTTATTTTAGGGCCAATTATGTGAAAAAAAATTTGCTCTTAGTCTTTTATCTGTGTGGGTTTACGTATGGAAGCTTTTTTTATTTGCTCATATCTGAAATATGGGCCAGGTCTTTTGAGGCTTTTTCAACACAATAGGTGAGCTTGATATTTAATTAATCTTCTGATCCCCTTAAAATAAGTCATAAGATCAGCTCCAGTTAAAGGTGGGTGGTTCTCCCTGCCTGTGGATGACCACCAACACCATCTGGCAGTGACAATAGCAAGGAGCTAGCATGCTTGACTTTCAAACTGGGGGAACAAAGGAGTCAGCCCTGCCTTTATGACCCTGAAGGCTTGATTTAAAGGTGCTGTGACTGAAAGTCAAAGGTATAAATAATTTGAATGAGGGACTACTTAGCACAAAATCCAAGTGTCAATCCAGGGCTAACACACAGTTTGGTCATGTTGTTATGGTACACTTCCTGGTAGCACTGAAGCAGAGTTCACAACACATCAGTGTTGGAGCTGTTGGAGCTGTTTCTCCTCAAATTTAAATGTTTTGTT
>JAWWTY010000088.1:4954398-4965493 GCA_035222235.1 Margarornis squamiger
TTGTTTGGCAGTTTTCAGATTCTGCAGTCTATTTTGTGGGTAAATTCTTGTAGTAGGGTTGTTCACCCACTGTATTAGAATTCCCTGGCAGTGCTGAATTTCTGGAGCATATTTTTTGTGTTGCTAAATGCTCTGAAGCTATTTCTTACAGAAGCAGTAAATTTGGTTTTTTATGCTTTCAAGAATGCTGTCTGTCCTGAACCAGCTTACTCACAAGTTGAATGACAAGAGGGCAAAGTTTAGAACCAATAAGCAAAGAACAAAGTTTTTAGTTGGTTCAGAAAAGTACAGATGTGACATAGGATGCATTATGTGAAATGCACATAAACAAATGGCTTGTTACTTTAGAGTGAGAAAAAATGTTATTGAAATGATTGTTAGAATACCTGCCGGATTGTCCCTCCCTCCTTCTCCCCCTCCCTCCTGCTCTTCCTTCCCTCCTTCCTTCCAAAAAAAAAAAAAAAAAATTGTCATGCATTCAAGAGGTATCTTCATCCTGATGCCTTAAAGAGTCAGATAAAAAAACTTCACGCAACTTTAGTAGGAGATAAGATAAGTGTGCAGGAGCTTTAGTGAGCCTACAGTCTGCAGGACAACATGTCCACAAGATCCCCCACTTTGTCCCTGATTCCAGGATTTTATAATAATGTCCGTCCAAATTCCATTCTGTTATTCCCCCTGGTCCTGCCCCATTCTGCCCCTGGCACACCCCATCAGGAATTGAGTCTGGGCACTTGGGACCCCTCTTTCATCATCATCATCTTCCTCGGAGCATGTCAGGTCCTTAGAGGCCTTCCAAAGCTCTAGATTTGGAGGTCCTTCTGTCTTTGTCTTTATCTTCTGGTGCAGGCTTCATGGCACTTCTTTGCAATACTGCCTTGAAATAGTAACTCAACAGCTACTAGAGTTTTGAGGGATTGATATAAGATGGGATTTGTATGTGTAAACATTAAGCTACTTTAGTTATTTCACTGGTACGTTAAATCTACACTAACATTTAAAATCTATAAAATTAAAAAATCAAAGATAAAAAAAACCCTTAGGCATCCTCCTAATAATACTCATTCTGTAACACATATGATATTGGTAAATGAAGGTGTTCTTGAAATGCTGCAATGGCAGATGACTTGAAAAAACAAACACAGATGGGAACATGAGGCTATGCACTCATCTGACCCCCAGTTCACTCTCTGTGAACTCTGTGTTTTGCCTCTTACTGTTTTGGAATTATTTCTTATTCAAGTTGGACTCTGTAAGAAATGAGTGCTTCTTCTTCAAAAGAGCCATCTAGCTATTTGTTAGTTACTCTTAGCTTATTCTTAGGTATTTTGAGCCTGAGAACTAATTGTTATCAGGTGGTAAGGCTTTTAGGAGTAATTACAAGGAGTAAGTCTCTCTTACATTTCAGTAAGTATTGTGACATAGCACAGCACACTAAGAGACTGGTCACTGCAGTCACTGTCCCACAGTCTACAGTGTGTTGTAGTAACTTTTCCAGATGAAATAGGCAAAAAACTCTATGCAACAAGATGATCCAAAAAACTGAGTTAGAGCTAAAAAGCTGTTCGCTTTTTAGCAGGAATCCCAATAAGCTGAAGGAGATAATGAGGCATTTGTGCAGAGAGCTTGTGGGCAGAGACAGAATCAGCATCAAGATCACTTGATTTCTGTGGCAGTGTGGTAATTGATGGAGGCATAAAACCTTTGAATGTCTGCAAGAATATTCTGTTTGAAAATGGTAAGCAGAGGTAGATGCAAAAGGAAAATATATTAAAAGTAGGGCAATTGTAAAATTATTTTTCTCTATATACCCCTCAAGCTTATGATAGACAGCAACTTAAAGGGTCAGTCAGGAGCATCTTCCAAAGCTGTGTGGTTTGGGTACTTTGCTTAGAGACATTGATGGCCTCTTTCATTAATTTGTAGTTTTATTCACCTTTTAACTCATCCATCGTTAATTATTTCCTTTAGCACACTGTACCAATGTGTTTCACTGTTTAAATAGTACTCTAGCTGAAAGAGGGTTTTTTGCTTTTACACTTGCAGTGAAATTGTTAATTCTTAACTGCTTCTATGAGAAATAGGGAATTACTATCCCTGGTTCCTTTCAGAAGTGTTCATAATACTTTTTGGGGTTTTATCTTTTTTACCCTCCATCTCCCCCATTTTTGAGGGGAATTGCCTTATCTCTTCCCCTATTTAGTAGGATATATTTTTTTTTTCATACCTGTAATCTTCTTTGTTGTCATTCTCTTTTTTTAATAATTATCCTATGTATTTCTTAAAATCTACTAACTTTTTATGATTTGTTCTCATATTTTTTCCCAATAGCTTGTGAGATTCTATTTGGCTTACTGATGATATTTTGTGCTGACATTTTGGTTTTTGGAATGACTGAGTCAGAGGCCATATTTGTGCTTTTTCATTTTGTTGCCAATTTATTCAGTGTTACAGGAAGTCTGTATTTCTTAGTTACCTTTAGGAATTGTGTGGTACAACATCCCATTTCCAGGTCATTTTCCAGTAGGTGAAACTGTTCACAATGCCTGTAACCTTTCCCACTTTGTGATGTCTGCATAATACCTCAGCGCTGGTGAATGTGGAGATTCCAGATTCCCTTCGATCACATGACAGCTGTGCAGCAGACTTGTTACAACTTCACACAATATTCCTAGACACCATCAGCTCACCCACCTGCTCACTGAATCTTTCATAGAATTCTACCATATTTTTGAGACAATTTTATCTACAGTACTGTAGTTACTGTACTGATTTCTCTCCGATAGAGTTTCTTCATCCTTTTGCTTTCTGTATTTCATCATTATACTTTCTACTAGTTGCCTTGGTACAATCACAAACACACCAGTCTGATTTTTTCATATTATTTCCAGGCATGGATTTTATAATCTTCTGTTGTTAGCACTAGGTCAGGATTTTACTCCATGATCATTATGTCAGAGAGGCTGAAGGTACCAGCTTATAACATTTCAGAGATACAATCAAATATGATATTTATGAGATGTTTGTTTCACTAGACTAATGATTTATTGCCTTTGGCTGTCCATTCTCTTTCAAGAATTATTGTTACATCAGATGCCACTGTAGCAAACAACTCACACTCTGCATCTGCCTCTCAATATGATACAAGGATGTTTGATACTAAAAAAGAAAAATAGGTATAATAAATTCAAATTAGAATTTTCACTGTTTATTTGGTATCCACAATATTTTGCATCAAAACCTTTGGCTCATGAACAGGCAGGAGATAACAAAAAGATAAGAGCATTTCCAGAAGGTTGGAATGCAACTTTTTAATGAAGGAAGCTTTTTACCTGGGGTATTGTCATAGCAAAGTTCAAAGGCTTTACAGAGATTCAGTTAATCTTCCTTAAATAACTTTTCAAGTCTAGGTGTTTAATAATAACACCTACAGCATGTCAAATGCTTACTGTAAATGCACAACAAACTTTTCATCTGTAGATACTGCATATTTTAATTGTAGTTAAGAAAGTTCTTCAAAACTATAATATTTTATTTTCATGGAATTTTTCTACTTTTGTGTATTTGGCACTTAAAAGTAGAAAATATACAAAGGGATTGGCAGCATCTGCTTCAGTTAATTTTAGCAGGGATGAGGCCACGTCCAAAAAGCTGCAATGCATCATCTCTGATTTTAGGTAAAACATGATCATTTTATTCCTCATGGTTGTGGGGACAAGACTGAAGAATGCTTGTCAAATCTATTCTCAGTATCAGGACCCAGGTTTTTCTTAGAGAAGAATTGTGAAACTTTTGACCTACTGCAGTCAATATTTGCAAATTACACTGTGATCCTCTTATTTTGATTAATTAAGAGGGGATTTTGAGTTGTCTGTGTGATGTTTGTCAACTAAATCTAGAGAATGGTTTTCTTTAAGTAGTAAGTGGACTTGTAGACAGCAAAAGGGAATGTACATATCATTGGAGAGGGGTATTAAATGGTTGCCCTGTTCCTAGGAAGTAACTCCTGTTATGGAATCTTGCATAACCAGCATAGATTTCTACATAGAAAACAGTGTTTTACAAAGATCCACAATAACTATAAATATAGAAGTCAGTCATTCTTCTGTTTATTTTATTTCAACAGCTAGTTACTAAACTTTCTGATTTCAGATTTGTCTTGTTTAACATTTTTATAATTATCTTTAAGGTTCTTACATCTGTGCCCATTTAAGATACAGTTCTCTATTGCTTCTTTGTACTCTTCCTCTTAGGAGTCATCTCCTGTAGCACAGTTTACATAAACTCTGTTGATACATGAATCCAAAATTCAAGATGCATAGGATTGCTACAGGTTATGGAGCCACTCTGCTGTGGTGGTGTTTCTGTTTCTGCGCCAACTTGTAAACGCTTTAATGATAATACTTAAATGTAGAAAGCCCTAACTGGCTTTGAACCCTGGGTCCTAGAAAACAACCTCTCTCTTCATGTGACACCAATGCACTTCCAGTCAGTGTAGAGACTGAGTAATTTCCACGTCTCATTTGAAAGGAGAGGATCAGTGTCTGTGAGGTCTTTGAGCTTACAGTACTTCCAGGGGACTTCACATACAAAAACTGTGAAAGCTGTTCAGCCAGAGCTGTCTTTTCTTCCTTACTGGTGCAAGGATTACTTGAGTTGCAATGTTTCAATGCATGTGTGCAATATCTACCGAGTCTTTGAAATAATGTTTTTCAAAAACTAACTCTTAAGTTTTAAACTTTGGTCTTCAAAAACTCTAGTATCCTAAGTCAGTGTTAATGCCTGATAATAAACATTTTAACTTCTCAGATTTTCAAAATACAAAATAGGTGTATCTTCTTGAAACTTTTATCCTATTTCCCCTGTTCTATTTTTTTTTCCTTTCCTACCCCACCCCCATTACCACTGTAGAATCTTTGTCCTCATACAAATTTCTCAGTGTATCTCTGTTCACTGCAAGTATTAATTTTCCTTTCACTTTTATTTTCCTTTGCAAGCAAAGTAATCTGTCTTCTTGACCCCAACCCCACATGCTCACTCATTGAGTCATCCCTTTGAGGTGTATGAGGCAACCCTTTCTGGCAGTGGTGAGTAGTTCCCATTCAGTCTTTCTCTTCTGATCAGCCTGTGCATTTGCATGTTGAAGAGTCCTGAGATCTTTTAGTCTACTGAGACAAGTTTCCCTTGAAGTATATAAATGATTAGTTATATACAGGACGTTCATTTAGGCATTTCACAGTGATTTATTAACACCCAGATTGCAAACTTCATTCTTTCAATCCTGAAATTCATATAATTTTTCCCAGCAAAATACATTTGATTAATTAGGCTGATGATATTTTTCTAGGTGGCAGTAATAATAGCTCATTAATTTTTAGGAGATAAATTTTTAATAGGAGTACAGCATATAATAAGGCTATGTATTAATGTCTCCACATTTCATTTGAAGTTAGTTTCTAGTTCAGACTATTGAACAAAATGATTTTAGGGAGTGTTCCCATTATTTTAAGTCACTTGTAAGGGTTGAGTGTTTTGTAGTACCTCAGTGATGTTTCAAGACGTGGTCAAGGCAGGTGCTCAGTGCAGCTTTAGTTATTAAAATAATTAACTACTTCTTACAAGGACTGAGATTATAGTGATTGGAGATTGTGCCCTTTCAACATCCATTTATGTAGCCAAACTAACAGAGAGCAGTAAATAAATCTTGACTTCTGACAGTGTTTGCTGAAGAAAAATCTTAAGATTGGTACCAGAAGTACCAAACCCTCCCATATAAATTTACATGTGTTTACCTGTACTGCTTTTAGTGTCAGAAACCACTGACTTTTCTCTCACTTATAGGGACAATGAATTCTTTTACAGAACACAAGTTAACTCCATATTTCTCTCCAAATAAATTTACCTAATATATACTGGAAGATTTATGATAAATTTGGCAAAATATGAAACCAGTAACTCCATCTATGTAGAGGCAGAGACTTCAGAGGTAAAATCGAATCTTTCTAACTTTTTTTTTGGGTGATCATTTGAAGGCTCATGTCTTGACTGATGTCATGCATGTAGAGATATTATTCTAATGGTTTAGAATAATCAGCGGTATAATCTGTGTTGTTACACACACCAAAAAAAAATAAAAATAAAAAGTCCAAGCACATTTGGAGTGGTACACTACATATACCTCTGTTTTTAAAAAAACTTACTGAAGTGCAAAACTGCGCCAAACATTAATTCTTGTTAGAAGTTGTTTATCTGCAGACTTTTTTACTTGGTCCTGTCCAAATTATTTTTGCAACTATCATTTTGTTCAAATTTTCTCCAGATCTAAAACGAAAGTTTTGAAATTCAGATTTGATGCAGAATCTGTCATCACCATACGCTTCTTTCTGTCTGGCTTTATTGTCTGGCATGGAACACAGCTTATATATCTATGAATTAATTTATGTTTTTTTCTGTTGACAGAGACCATCATATTTGATTTATCATGAAAGTTCACAGGTTCTTATTGTTTGTTCTCCAGATGTGACAGATTTGCTCATTCACCAAATACAATTTCACATATAAAGACCAATTTTCAATGTGGTTGCTAAACATTGTTCAGTAATGTTCAACTATTGCTGAACAGTTCTCCATTTTAAAAGTTATTATTTATTTTTAACTCGTTTGTTTAAGAAAAAGCTGATAATGAACTGATCTTGTTGATAAACAGTCTGATGATAAAGGAACAGAACAAATACGTTTTACTGTCAAAGACAGTGAATTTGTTATCAGCTAATGATTTGAAATATGGTAAAAACAAAGAAATACAAAGGGATTCCCAGACATTTCTGCTGTGACAAATAACTAGGCTTTTCCTATCTCTGTGCTGCCAAATAATATTGTGTTTTGAACTGTAAATAGGTTAATTGTATTTTGACCTTGGATGTATTATGTAGACTCACTTAAACAAATACTTAAAAATTTACAAAGCGCATGTCTATCAGCTTCAGAAAATCTCATCTGAGTTCTCTTTGTTTTATTCAGAAAAGAATATACTAAAATTACTTTTTTTGAATTCCGTGTGAGGAATTGTGGTCCATAAGACCAGAAGATGTCAGGAAATAAAACAATGAAGTTGTTTGAAAAACAGTAAATTTAAAAACCATGGAGGACTTAAAAAAACCTAAGAATTTCAGCTAAAACCCTGTTAGGTTTTTCTGTAGACTTATAAAACAGTAAATACTATTTTGCTTTATTTCTTCTTGGAAACCTTGAAAGCACTTAGTAGATTACTTCCCTCATGAAAAGGAATAGAGGGCAGATTATTTAAAAGTACTAAAAGATGGGAATTTTGGAGTATTTGTAACAAATTGCACACAGGTAAAGATAGGAAGAATATTCTGTATAAGTTATAAATATAGTATGCAGCATGGGTGATATAATTTCTGGGTAAACTGGAAAATCTCTTTTTCTTACATTTATATAGACCAGAATTTGGTACTGTAACCTTCACCTATACCAGAAGTTCCATAAAATCTAGTGGTGTGAACAAGTATTGTGACAACCTATCCATCAAAAAAAGGTTAAATGTTCTTATCAGTGTTCTGATAAAAGGCAATTAGGCAAAGTGAGACAATAATGCATATATTTTGATTGTGACAGTATAGTGACTTGAGGTTCTACAAAATCTATGAGACCTAATTAGGTAATCATATATGTGAATACATATTCACTGGACTAAATAAGATTTAATTGCATAAATAACAGTACTTATGTATACACATTTCCAACTGGACACCAAGATTATGAATATACTGAAAGTTTTAAAGTAACACTTTTGATCACTACAGATGGAAAGATCTCTCCTGCACTCACTTAGAATACTTTCATACTTTATCATAGCAAATCTTTTCCTCAGTAACAAAAACTGACAAATCCAAAAAAAAAAAGAACTTACCTTCTTAAAATAGTTAAATTCTAAAATTTCATAAAGCATAAGGTATTTCTTACTTTCTCTGCGTCTCTGTTTGGATCCACTAAATATGCTATCATTACTCTGAATATTAAATACCAATTTCTTGTTAGCTAGAACAGAAATAACTGTGAACATGGTATTTTTCATCCAAAATACTTTGTTTGTGGAAGAAAATCCCAAACATTTTTTTAGATCTTGCTCTCTGTTCTGTCTTCCAGTCTCACTACATTTACTGACTTTTCTTACAGTAGGCTTTCAGCTTATGTGAAGACCATTTACACAACTAATCCCCCATGCTAACTGTAATTCACTTACGTGTTTGCCTTGTTATTGAAATAAAGTTGAAAATCAAAGGAACCTCTAATAAATCAAAGCTCTTGGAAATGCATTCAGCTGTTGCATAAAATGAGCTGACTTGTTCAAGTTTCTTCTGAAGTCTGCATTGGTAAATAGCATATAAATCACTGCTTTAGATTTTCATGTTCCGTGGATTGACTTGAAAATATTTGGAAAAATTGGTAGAGTTATTTGAAAAGAAGTTTCTCTTTTGCATTCAAGGGATGTTTCTTCTGATTCTGTGTTAATGGGGTTTGCTGTGCTAATGTGAAATCCTGACAGAAAGCCCAGCAAGTATCTTTCCAAATGGTCACCAGGATCAGTCCTACCAGTATGATAAATGTAAAGTAACAATCAAAAAATGAAAGGTTCTATCACTCAGAGACAGATACCTGATGAAATTCAAGTCATTTTATATGCCATGTACAGACAGGCTCAGGGAGTGGATAGTGGAGGTAGTTATTGTGAATACTTAAAATGGCCAGAAATTCTGGCTAGCTGCTCTTCCTGTTTTAATCTACCTGGCATGTTCATTTTTAAGGATAATAGAGTAGAATTTCAAACTTCCTGTCAAAGTCTTACATAGTTCAGAGTTAGCTTGGAAGTGCACAGCAGCTCTTTGTTTTTGCTTTGAGTATATTCATACTCTTTTAGATGTCTTTGCAGGTTTAGGTTTGCCCCTTCTCTTCTTTTGCAAGATTCATTTCTTTCTTCACTTGGAGTAAACTCTGGCATCGATCTCACTTAATTTCACTGTAAAACGTGTCTGACAACTGAACTTACACCTCCAAGCAAATTTCACACATTTTAGGTAGAGTTTGTTGGTCTTGTATGACCTGTAGTTCAGGAGACTTTAGATTTTGGTGGTACTCTATCTGCACAGAGTAGAACTGAGAAATTGAAAAGTCAGGCTTCTTTCCATGTTTATATCTTTTCTGCCTAGCAGCAGTGATGGATAAAGGTCCTTTGCAGATGAGATTTTTAGGTAGATTGGTTGTCTTGCAAACTGAAGTGTTATCTTCTAGAACTTACCGTTTTTTTTTTTTCCAGTAAGACTGCCTGAAAGATATTCCTATTGAGCCAATAGAAGTTGCAAGGAGGATGTGTGATACTTACATAGGGTCCATAGATTCAATGAATGGTTTGGATTGGAAAGAACTTTCAAAGATCTAGTCCAAACCCACCCCACCCCTGCTATGGACAGAGGGATGAACAGTATGAAGAATAACTCTTTTTCTCTGCTCGTACTAAAGCTGTTATCTATAAGTTCAGTTTATTCCAAATTAAAACAAAAAAGAAAAAAACAAACAAACAAAAACAAACAAACAAACAAAAAAACAAAAAACCACAACAATAAACCACCAAAAACCAAAAAAAAAAAAAACCAAACAAAAAAACCCCCAAAAAACCCAAACCAGCCCAAAACTATGATGAAGAGAGAGTTCCTTATAAAATATGAATTATTATGAATTTAATTAAAATTAAGGCAAATGCTGTGATACTTTGAGAACTTAGAGTCACAGAATCCTTTTCCTGCCACTGGTGTACCAAGCTTATCTCTACATGGGATCATAGCCAGGGCACCGTTTATCCAAGTGTGGAGCTGGTTGTCTCCAGTGAACACTCTTATTTCTGTTTCCCTGTGCAGTTTAGGATATTCTCTGAAAATCTTCCTTTTTGATTTGCATTTGACCTTATTATGAGTAACCTGAAAAAGACCCCCTTTGCTTTGAGCTTTCTCCACCATGTTGGCATGTGCTCTGAATCAGTCCTAGTTGTGATGATTATCATTTGCTTTAGCTTTTCAGGTACTAGTCATGTCAAAATACTTTTTCATTATGAAAATTGGAACAGTTTGACTTTTGTGAAGAACAAAAAAAGGTATGTACTTCAATAATGATGAACAACTTTAGATTGTACTTTACTTTTCATGTTTGTTTGCTAGTCAGGATTGAGTATATTTTACTCCGTGGCAATGTGATATAATCAACCTGCCATGCCTCACCATATTTATACTTGTCCCAACGTCCACCCTACCATAGGGGCTTCACTCTTTTTGCTTGTTTAATGGCAGCACAGGTTTCACAGTCATGGATAACCTGAGAGATAGAGTCCATGGTCAAATCCACCCCTTGGTCTCGTGCCCATTTATAGGTGGCATCTCTACCCTGATGACCTGAGGCATCATGGGCCCACCGAGCTAAGAACAACTCTCCCTTATGCTGCCAGTCTAGGTCTACTTGTGACACCATGACTTGTGCAGCTTGATCTGTTTGTCTGTTGTTGTCATGTTCCTCGCTAGCTCGATTCTTGGGTACATGGGCATCCACATTGTGGACTTTCACATTCAGTTTCTTCACTCTAGCAGCGATGTCTTGCCACATGTCAGCTGCCCAGATGGGTTTTCCTCTACAATTCCAGTTCATCTTCTTCCACTGGTCCAGCCATCCCCATAGGGCATTGGCTATCATCCATGAATCAGTGTAAAGGTAGAGCCTTGGCCATCTTTCTCATTCTGCAATATCTAGGGCCAACTGGACAGCTTTAAGTTCTGCAAACTGACTCGATTCGCCTTTACCTTCAGCAGCTTCTGCCACTCATTGGGTAGGACTCCAAACAGCTGCTTTCCACTTTCGATTTCCTCCTACCACACAGCAAGAGCCATCAGTGAAGAGGGCATAGCATTTTTCTTCTTCAGGTAACTGATTGTATGGTGGAGCTTCCTCAGCTTGATTCACCTGTTCTTCTTCCTCTTCATTTGCTAAACTGAAGTTCTCACCTTCAGGCCAATTTGTTATGATCTCTAGA
>JAWWTY010000088.1:4965593-4979091 GCA_035222235.1 Margarornis squamiger
TCTGAGGAGAGTCTGAGAGAGCTGGGACTGTTCAGCCTGGAGAAGAGAAGGCTCAGGGGGTATCTTATTAATGTGTACCAATACCTGAAGGGAGGCCACAGAGAGGATGGAGCCAGACTCTTTCCAGAGGTGCCCAGTGGCAGGGCCAGAGGTGATGGGTGCACACTGAAACAGAATGAATTTCCTGGAAATATCAGGAAACACTTTTTACTGTGAGGCTGAATGAACATTCACACAGGTGGCCTGGAGAGGCTCTGCAGTCTCCATCCCTGAAGATATTAAAAAGTCATCTGGAGATTGTCCTGGGCAACTGGCTCTGGGTGGCCTTGACTGAGCAGGTGATTTGACCAGGTAACCTACAAAAGTCCCTTTTAGCCTTAATCAGCCTATGGCTCTGTCATTCTATGTATACTTCTTTCCTAGGTGTTATAATCTCAAAATCTTTCATGGATTTTTATTTTTTTTCTTTCTCTTACCAACACAGTGGTTTGGGAATTGAAGAGCCAGGATAAGATGGCTTGTTTGAAGGCCATCGCCCCACTACCTGCTCCCAGAGCCAGGAAACTCTCTAAAGCCTAAACAAAGGCATGGCTGAGAGCTTTGCATTCCAATGTGATGGTGAGGGAGAGAGTTGGGAGAGGTGGGGGGAGAGGTTTCCTGGTTCTTGCCACTCTTCTCTCCTCCCTCGGCTTGGGTGCCAGCCGCTGCTTGCTGGGCTGGTGTGAGCACTGGGAGGGGGATCCTGGCTCGCCCCTGATTCCGCACGCCCCGTCACCGCTGCCTGGATTCACTACAGTCTCCTTGAAGGGCCGATGCCATCTGCAGAGGAGTTGTTAACCTAACCCCTTCCCCCCTCTCCCGCAACGCTTGTGGACAAAGGACAGTGAGAGGGCCCTGACACTGCCCACGGGAAGGTTTTAGCATGTCCCCATGGCTGCCATTCCCAGGTGAGCTTTCAGAACCAACACCTCTCCCTACCCCCCCATCCCATCTTTGCCTCCTGGGAGCCTGTGAGTCACTGCAGCCACTGCCTCCCAAGGCAGCTGTCCTGCTCGCTGTGAATGTCGCTGCACCGAAGGGGCAAATAGGACTTGATTTATTGGAAAGTTTTTGTTGTGGTGTTGCTGTTTGTTACGTTCTGGTTTTTGGGGATTTTTTTGGTTAAACATATATATATATTTGAAGTAAAGAACTCTACCCTTTTTCTCTACACTATCTGATTAAAGTCTCTTAATTTCAAAGGTTGTGGTGGTTTTTGGTGAGAGGCCCCCTTCCTAGTCTAGAAGGGTTCCTGACTTTCCTTGATAGACATCTTGGTTTCTTTTCAACTGAGACAATGTGCTAGCCAGATCATGCCTCCATCAGGCCTGGAGTTAGCACCATCTGTGTTTATCTCATGGCAAAGTCCTTCTGTGACCTTAACAGTGTTTGAGACAGGCAACTTTGCTCTTTAAGTCCTTACATCTCCCTATGCTGGTGGCCCCCAGAGCCGGGCTCTGCAGGTGGATTCTCACCAGAGAATAGAGTATAGAGGCAGAAACACCTCCCTCAACCTGATGGCCATGCTGCTTTTAATATAGCCAAGGACATGACTGGCTTTTTGGGCTGCCAGCACACATCCCCAGCTCATGGCCAGCCTCTCATCCTGATCATCCATTCTGGAAGGATCCCAGAGAACACCGTAACATCTTCCTTCAGAAGAAGTTAAACAGGAAGTGCATGACAGAATCATATGTGATGTGCTTCAGCTTCTACTGTGCATTTACTCCCTGGTAGCAAACTAGAACCAGTCCAGAGTTACACCCTCCTTAAAATATACATTGTGGACCCTCAGTACCTACTGTTTCACTCTATTCATGTCTTATGGATTAACACTTGCTGTTGTAGGCATTGACTAAATTTACCAGCTGAACAAATTTCAAGGCCCATACTAAAACAAGTTCCTTAGAAAAAAAAATCATTTCTTATACAAACATGCTATACACAGAAATAATAAAACACTAAAAAAATCATTCACAAATGCTTTTTAATGAAATGTTGATTCCATTTTCTTCTTCATTCTGATTTTGCTCATTCAGAGGTCTCTGTAAATTCTTCCCATGATACAGATTTTCCAACTTTTGGAACATGTGGAGTTCTGTATACATTGAAATTGCAAGGAAGAATTGGACATTTTCAACTCTGTCACAACAGTGCATGCTGCCCACCTATCTACAATTGAAAGTCATTAGAATCTGAAGGGGTTGACCTAGCAAGCATAAAACTAGTAATTTTGTGATATTGTAATGATTACAGAATTGATTTTCCTTTTTTTTTTTTTTCCATCATGAAATCTGTTATGCTCTGTAATCACCTTCCATGTAAAGTATAGGTGAATGTTCTGAAAGTCAGGTACTAGGTGTATATCTGACCTCAAGAATTCTGCCCAGTCATCTTATATTGCATCTATTCTGGCAGAAACCAAGAACTGTCTTAACAAGAGCTTTGTTAATTCATCTTCCAGTCACTCATAGGGTAGTATAGATGCTTATGCTTGCATTGCCTGTATTTCACTTCTGACAGCTGGGGTTAGAGATTGCTTTTAAAAGTTGTCATGCTCTTTTTTTCCGTGAAAAAGAAAAGCTTATTCAAGTCTGGCTCCCTTTTTCCAGTCTTTATTACAGTAGATAGTGTCAGTCTGTGTTTAGCTTTATCCAATTAACTTTGGCCCTTGAGATGTCTGACTGAAAAGCAGATGACAATGTGAAGAGAACTTCTGATCATAAAACATACATAGATCATTTTGCTACTCATTGATTTTCAGATCTCTAATACTTGGAAGCCTTTTGGGATCCCCTCTGGAACACTTCCCACAGTGCATTTCTGAGGAATGAGCCACTTCTGTTAAAAGAGCTGTCAGTTTGATAGAGGGAAAACTGACATTGTATACACAATGAAGATACAAACTGTTTTGGCACAAAATTATACCACTTTCAAAATACTTTACACTTTTTGCAATCTTAAGGCTCTAAGGAATGTTTTTATATGCTTTCTTGATAGTCAATGATTTTTAAATTTTAAATTGCTTTGAGATAGGGGTATCTGCATTTGTGGTAACCCCCCCCCCCCCTTTTTTTTTTTCCTGTGCATTTGCCTTTCTTTGGCAATTGACTCTGGCCTTTAAAATGAGGAAAAAATTAGTTCAAACTTTCTCTGTTCTGAGACAATTTCTCTTTCTGTGTCTTTTTTTTTTTTTCTTCTCCATGGAACCACTGTGCCAAGTAATGCATGTTCTGCTTCTGCACTTTTCCTGCTGTTGCCAACACCTATGAGGTCACTTCCTTCTTCTCCACAGGCTGTTTTAGGACCTTGTTTCTCTGTGACTTCTTTAATCCTGACCAGTGTGGGTAAACTCAGTCACTTGGTTTCTGGATGTAGGGAGCAGAAAACCTGACTACATAAGTCTGAGAAGTCAAGCTAAAGATAGAAAGAACACTTGCTTGACTTGTTTTACTTTCCAGTCACTGTCAGGACTGTGTCTGAAATTAATGGAAATGGAACAATTCAAGAGTTTTCAAGAAAATCTATCAACAACTCACATACCAGCTCCAGAGCTATTTGGGTTCTTTCTGCTTCATTTCCTTTAGGAGCTTCATTATATTTTTGCATTTGAGGCTCTAGAGACAAGAAAGACACTGGAAAATACTGAATTTATCACAGAAATGCAGAACATCTTACATCTGACCTGATCAATTACCAGGTTTAGGCAAAATTTGCTTTGGCCTCATATCCATACGGGAGATCATTTTAAAATTAATGGTTATTGACTTCACATATTCTGAATCTGAATTTTAGTGAGGTTATGATAGTGAACACTGCACCTTATGCTGAGCTTTGAAACTAGTTTTAGAGTTAACAGTATCTGAGGATTTGGTGAGAAATATAAAAATATAAGGGAAAGTAACTCTGATGACAGATTCTGGGACTAAGTTCCTGCGAAATAGAGTTAGATCAAAAGGGTAGTCACACAGTCAACTGAAATTGTTGCCTCAGAGAAATACATACACAGCTAAATATATTCCTTGAGGACACATAAAAATAAAATTGAAAATTAAGGCTCAGTTTCTAAGCCTTTGGAAAAGGGAAATCAGTAATACTGGTATTTAGGATGAATGGTTCAAGTCTAGACAACACCCTAGCAACTGAAAAATTAACTCTTAAAATAAACTGCTCAACTGAGGTATATATCAGCCTTCTGAAATAAAGAAATTTGAGTTAGTAGGATAGAAAAATGGCAGACATGGAATTACATTTGTTCTTTGACAATGTTTGTGAATGAAGTTTCTTACCACGTTTAACCTGAATGTTTTGTTTAGGTGGCAATAATGCATTCAGGGATGCTCTTTGCTTTTTTCAGTAACTCTGCCAGCAGTTATCCTGTTTCCATTTGTTCGTGTGTGCATTTGACCAAAAGGTGAGTGAGACCAAGCTCGGTGCTTACAGTGCATCCACCTAGGAGATGAGTGTGGCTGAGAATATAAGGTTAAGAAGAACCTAGAGTACCTGATCCCATAGCATCCTAGAACTAATAAATTTAAATTTAAATCTCCTAAGGCTGAAGAGGGATTTGAAGTGGAATGTTCATTTAGAGGGATGAAGTGGTTTTACCACCATAGTTCTTTCTGAACATCTTTTTCATCTGATTGCATTTGACCAAATCTGACCAAATTCCTTAACACCTTTTTGAATAGCTAGGAAGGGGCTTTGTTGTTTGTTTAGTGCAGGTTTTCATTTGTTTGTTTTAAGTGTTAAACTGTTTACTGTATTTCAAGACTGGATGTTGATACATACTTTTGATTTGAAAATAAAGGTCTCCTAATGAGGATCTTTTTTTTATTCAAGGGTTGAACTTCTTCCTGGTTTCATATATTTTGTACCAATATCAAAGCATTGAGGAAAGTTTGTGCTGAATTCCACAGAAAGATGCTGAATATTTTGTGTAGATGTAGTTAAAGACTTGTAGAATTTGTTTACTCCATATTTCCATCTGCAAATATCCAAAGTCTGGAAAGGCAAATATAAAGGGCATGAAGTTGGAACAGAAAAGAAGCAAGTGAGCTGAGCAAAGGAAATAGTAAAAGAAAAAGCTAGATGGAAAAAACAATGTTATGAAAGGGAAGTTTGTGGAGAGGTATTAAAAAGTGACATAAACAAGAAAATCTGCAGAAAGATTTTTTTTTTATAATTGAAAAGTTTAGCAACATAGAAGTGAAAAGAGAAACAATGAAGTGACAAACCAATGGCAGTCATAATTATAACATTCTCTTTCCTATTCTCTACTTTTCTTAAGCTGGAATGACTCAAGCAAAACGATTTTGTAGTCATTACAAACTAGCATGAAAAGATGAGAAAGACAAGAAAAAAAAGAAATTGTATAAATTGCTTTTAGATGGCTTTTTGTTGTTTTGCATTTTTTAATTTTTAAGATGGCATTATTCCAGATATTTTTTTTATTTTTAGAAAGATCAAAAAAATTATCTTGTTGTCTCATGATTCATCATTACCAGCTGATCCAACTGCTTTTACATCTGTCACCTCCTCCTCTACAATTTGAATAAAGGACTTAGTGGAGACTTTGACAAAACAGAGCAAGACAACAAAATTTAGAAGTTTGCTTGCTAGCTTCATGGACGTTCCCAGAGCAGCAGCTGGATGTTCATTGTGCTGAATCAAGTTTGATGAAAATAGAAATCATATGTACTGCTCTAGATATTGCGCTGGGAACACCCTTCATACATTCTCAGTGCAGTAATAGCTTCCAGAAGGAAGGAAATGGATCTGTCAGTTCTGCTTACATACATCTGAAAAGAGGCTTTAATGTTGCTTGATTAGATTAATATTGTACTTACAGTCCTTACATGCACAGCATTTCATGTTATCTGACACTAAAACAAAAATTCTCACTTCCCAGTAGGATGTGTTAATACCTACATGCAATTCACTTTCATTTTTGTAACCTTTTACTATTTAGTTGTTGTAAATTATGGTGAAGTATTTTCATGGAACAATCTCTTGTGAAGTGCTACAATGTATTTGGTTCACAGGTTATACTATTAAGTGTTTGTAATTTTCTGGAGATTTTTGTAATATTAGGTGCTAGTACCCTGAAGTAATGCTTAAGGTAAAATTGATGGTGTAAAAATACTGCTTGTTAAATTGAAACCAAGTCTGTTCTGCCTGTAGTTCAGCTGTTAATTACGGTATTTCATATACCACAGATAATATTGCCATCACAAAAACTCTTTCAAATCATCTGCTGTGGACCCACTTAAATTTAATTTCTAAAGAAATTATAACTGTAAGTGTGTGCTTAAGGAAACAGCAGAAGACAGATTTTTTTTTCCCCTTCTACTAGTGTGTTGTAAAGACATGCCTGTGGCAGAATTAATTTTATTTTTCAGGGGCTTATAATTCTTTGATGAAAAATGTGCCTGAGTTGAAAATAGGCCAAAACGGTTCTACTACTGAGGACATTCTTTATGAACCTGAACTAAGGTAATTCATGATGTATCTGAAAGAAGAGATCAGTATTACAAATTCTGTGAAATGTCAACAGATCTTCACTGTGCCATACAAAACTCTCATACAGGAAGTTTCAGAGAGTTCTGCTTCATGGTTGAAACATCTGAAGAGAGACAGCTATCTGCAGTCCTATTTGTGAAGTTGGTGTTCTGTGCTTATACTTTTAATTTTAGAAAATTAACAACAGCAAAGCACTAAACTAGAAAGAACAGTGTCACTACAAGAAACTAATTCTTTTAGCTCCAGGAAGAAAGCATTTCAACAGAAGAAATTGTTTTAAGAACATGTTATATTTAATTCATAGCTTCAGTTGTGCTCATGAGTCTCAGTTTCCCTTCCCTGACAGCAGTGTAAATTAAGAATTACTTGATTGAAATCCATTGAGTTTTGCAGACACAAATAAAAGAGGAATCTGCCTGGATAATGACTATTCATGAGAAATAAGTTTGAAATATTTTGAGAGGACAGAGAAATGGGAGAAAATAGTTTTAAACCACAAGGAGGGATTGCACCTGATGTTTTAAGTATCCTGAGGATAAAATTATGAAACTTCGCAAATATTAACTAGAAATAAAAAGTAAGTGCGTACTATTTAATTATGTGAAATAGGAAGGAAGCATTTTTGTGGAAAGTCATCAAGAGAAATACATGTTTTGGACATTATCCCTGACTTTTCTGTTGCTGTCTTTTGTAACAGCACTGTGACACAATTCACATGGAGTTTTATTTGCTGTTGTCTTGTACCCGCATCTCTTCATTTGAGTACAAAAGTGGAAACAAAAGCTTTATGAAGTCAGATGACCAGCTTTCCACTTGCAAAAATAGCTACATCAAATATTAGACAACCCTGAATTCCCTCTTTGTTCCTGAAAGGAGAGACTGCTGCTCTGACAGGGCAGAAGGGAGGAAAAGAGGAAGCTTTTGTCTCTTTTGGACATGGATCTCTCCCTGGAATCATGCCCAACATGTTCTACTTAAATGCAGAATCTAGGAAAAAAATGTAATTCGCCTTTCTTTTATTTTGGTAAAGTCTTTTGCAGTGGGCTATAGGGAAGAGAAGACTCAATAAGGATGACTTTTCCAAATTTGGCAAGTGGCAGGAACATTGTGACATTTGTGCCTTAACACTGGAGGAAAAGTCCTATGCTCATCTTCGTGTGTGGGAAGCAACTGTATTACTAGCAGTGTATTTTTTACAAACTAACAAGAAAAACTGCGGCCTCTAAGAGTGAAAAGAGCACAGTGTGACATGCTCTGTCACATTCTTTGCCACATTTTCTCATGTCTTGCCATCAGGACAAGAGGTTCTCTTTATTTAACAGTCTTGTGGGTAGGAATGAAAACAAGTTTGGTTTACATGTTTACCTCTTTATAATGCTCTTCAGGAAGTATATCTTGGAAAAATAAAAAAGCAGGGAGGATGGAAGCAGTCTCTGAAATTTTCTCTAACTGATCAAATGAAAGGATGTTGGATGTTTAGTATTCATTCTGAAAATTGAATTTCTTTGCTTCCTTTCTGAGATTTTATTTCTATTTTCTTAGAGGAGATTTATCTACTGGACTAGTTTGCAGAGTGGAGACTTGCCAGAGTTGTATTGCATGCATACATACAAAAGACATAGAAAAATGCTGAATTCAAGACTTGTTTTTCAGAAATGCTGCATTGTAAGCTAAAACAGTGATTTTAATTTTTTTTTTTTTTAAATGCTGTGAAGCTGTACAAATGTGGGTTTTTAACTTTGTTAAAACTGACAAACATCAAATTACTCTTTTTAAGAAAGAGAATTTCTATAACTACCGATACAGACTCACTACATGAAAGGTTGTTATTTTTCCTATCCATAGTAATCTACCTGTCATACAACTGCAAAATGTGGCAACCACTGGTGCCTTGAACTGTTGGCTATCCAAGTTTGAAACAAGATAAACCCTAAATTATACCTATTGGAGATAACACAAGATTCTAAAAGCTTTTTAAAGTGTATAACTCACTTTTTAAAGAAATAGTGATTCCCTCTGAAAAGTATTGTCTAAGCTCAGCAGTGGGACTGCAGTCTCCCTAGCCTTCCTGGTCACCTATCTGCTTAGAGAGGCCTTGCTTGTTGCCTTTAAACATCTCATGCTGGCTTCAATTATGACAGGGCTTTGGCTTTCCTAACCTCATCTCCAAATGCTCAGATGATGTCTCTGCATTCCTCCCAGACTGTCTCCATGCACTTTAAATGGCTGTTTCCCCAGGCCTATTCTTTATTTGTCCGTATGGGGACTAACTAGAGCAACGCAAACCTGATTAAACCACAGTTTCTCTGTGCCATGAATACTGACTCAGTAGTGACTGGGACACCCACTCCCTCAGGTTGTAAATTCTCTTTTATAAGCAATACATAGATAGCATTTCAAATGTAACCTCAAAAATATATTGTGTGGTGTACATATTTAGAAAAGCTAGTTGCTCTTAATTTCGTTATTTTGCATATTTTGTGTAGATATCCAAAGAAACAAAAGTGATTTTAGTAGGAATTTGAGCTTATCTGAGCTTTCACGTACGTGAAAGGGTGTTGTACAGTTTCATACTGTCAGGATGATACGTGAGCTGACCTATTCTGCAGTTCCTATTTCTGTCTCAGAAATGACTGATATTGAGGGGAAGTATTATATTGCTGCTCTGCATCAATATTTTTGTATGTGTTGATCTACTTATTTTTAAGTGACAGTCTGCTCACTAGTCATCTGTCAGGTCATGTGTTTACTCTGTCATAACATACAGTTCTCTTGTATCTGGCCTCCTAATTTTCATACAATGTTTAACAGCTTCTCTCCTTCCTGTCATTGTCAGCAGTTGTAGATTGTTTTATTGTTTGATACTCTAACCCAAAACATGCAGAAGGTGCTGGAACCGTCTTAGGAATTGCTTTGAAAAAAAAATTAGTTGTGGTGCAGAAATATATATGGAGTTTATGATAGGAAAGTATGGTAGCAGAAGGCTTTAACCAGAAGGGGTAAAATGGTAGGCATAAAATGTTCTTTAATGACCAATTATGCTTTAATGTATATTGCAGTAGTTTTTGTAAGAAAGGTTGTAACTCTCACAGTGTTGTGCTCAATAGTCAGCTCTAGGAGCAGAAGGTATTTACCTTTAATTTAAAAAATCATGTTCTTGGAGAATATGCCTCAGTCAGTTCATGGATCTGGTCATAATTACTTAGGAAATCTTTTGTGGAAAATTAGAAGTAATTCTAGAGTATTTAAAAAGCAGGTTCCACAGAAAATAAGATGCATTTATGTAACACACAGGTCTTGCCACAGTTCTGGAGAGCCATTTGTAAACTCCTTTGCAGGAGTTCCTTTTATGTGCAGTCCCAGTCACAGCAGAGGACTGCATGGTGTTTGGATGAGGTCTGATTTACTCATCCTGACAAGTGGTCCCTATTCAGTCAGAAATTTCAGGCAGCTTCTCTACTGACTCTCCTCGTGTGCTGCTCTTTTTGGCTCACTTATTATGAAATACATCTGGCCTGCAACAGGCATCTTTCTTCTACACTAGCTATTGAGTGTCCTTTTCATAGTAGAAGAGAAGGGCTCATTAGGATGGAAGCTGCAGAAAGCAAGTGTTGTTAGAGATGTGTATTTTGATAGGCTTAGAAGTGGGGATTCTTTCCATCAGTATGTAAGAGGATAACTGGGACTTTTCTGTCTTGTAGATGTAAATAAGACCTTAAGTTTAGCTGCTTGTTGGTTCATGTTTCACCACTGAGTCTATCTCTTATTCTGAATTTTTATTTTTTTTTTTGTATTGTATTTATAATTTTCTAATTCGGTTTTCAGTAAAGTATCAAATATAAAGGTATGGTGAAATAAGATTGAAACTTAAACTTTGTGCAGCACTGGAATTCCAGTAGAACTCAACCTGCTGCTGCTTGCTCTTTTCTGCTCTCTTGCCTGAGGAAAGTTAGTGTCATTTTCCTGGAGGCAGGAGTACTGTGAATATGTATATTTTTGGCTCTGAACAAGAAATGCTGATGTTAAATATTGAGTTGTGGCAGTCTGGTATCTGGGAAAAAAAAAAAAAAAAGAGCATACTCGCAAAACGAAAAAAAGAAATCCTGTTATCATCAATAGTTCAGTCTGCAGATTTCAGGCTCTGTCAAGGAAATGTCTTTATAATCAAGGACTCATGTGAACAGCTGTACCTGTTACTAAAGAATTATGATGCCATGAAATGCATCATAATTTATGTCTTTATGTACTTTTTTTTCTGTAAGTCTGACTAGAAAAAAACTATTTATAAGCAATAAGCTGATTATTGATTTTTCTACAAAAATTAGTGAGTGAGCTAATATTTCTGACAGTAAATGGGCAATTCCAGGCTGTCAAATTCAGCATGGGTATTTTCAATGCTGGAGTATGCTGCTGCCCACTTCTTTAGTTGTCCTGTTCCATGCATAACTGCTGTTGAGGTTTCACCTGTGATGGCATCTCCTCCTGCTCTTTTGGGGAAAATGAGAGATAATCCAGCATTACCCTGCTAGTAATTTCTAGACTGAAATGACTGAATTAACTTGGTACAATCTCAGCTATGATAATCTGCCTCCTCAGAATGACTGGACACGTAATTTTCTGTTCTTTTATACTTTTCATGCAGATCACTGCAGATAGCGCTCTGGACACTGTTGCAGTTGAGATAATCAAACTCAGAGTTTTCTGAACTTTCCATCTTATTTTACAATGCACTTAACTCTTGATCTAAACCAAAGACCAGTTTTGAGGTCTTTATTTCTTTACAACCTGTTGAAACATCTTTACATATACATTAAGCAATGACTCTTTGTTCTGTCCTGCTTCTCTGATATCTGTAACTATAGCAGATGGTAAGTGTGATTTTAGAGGAAGTATGTGGAAAAAAAACCTTTTTCTGTAATGCTCATTGTGTATGTGGCCTGCTAGATGAATTGGCTCTGTGCTGGTGGTCTCATTAGCATACTGCGTAAGTCTCAAGAATCACTAGCCGAGGAGAGAAAACATTGTGTGTGATGAGCTTTTAATCTTATGCTCTAATACCTCTGTGATACATTATTTTGTTTTTTCAGCATTGGATAAGAGAATAGAACTAGCTCTAGAACTGAAGCACCTATCCTTTTATATCTTCTGTTTCATTGTTGTTGTTCTATTTTAAGTTCTCAGTGGCCTTTACTCTTTAACCCCATCTATGTTTCATATGTGTGTAAATGTGGAGGTATATCCTCTGAGTGGCAAGTCTTGATGAGATCTTTACTAATCAACAAAGAAAGGTTGGAACAGGAAGAATCACATATAAAAGAGAAGTTAATGGATTTTGTTGTGTCTTTGTGATGAGTCAGAAGTGAGAGATCAGAATGTCCTAGAGTGCAAAATTCTGAATATTAGCTATTTTTACTGAACTTTTCCAGGTAAACTTCCATTTTTCTTTCTTAAGCATTTGAAGATTCTTTTAATCAATAAACACTTAATTTTTCTTTGTAAAGAATGTAATGCTCTAAGAGAGATAGAGGTACGGTTGGAGCAGCAGAACTCAGCCTGTGCTTAATTAGTATAAATATATATCTCTAGTTAATAGAGGGTGAGGTTTTTCTCTGCCAGAATTTAATCCCATCGCTAATAATAAGGAAAAAAATGCAGAATTATAACTTTTAGGAAAGGATGGTTAGGATAGTTGATGCTGGATGGTTTGTTTTCTTTTTGTTTATTTGTTTGGGGTTTATGTTTTAGGGGTTTTGGGGTTTATTTTTTTTGTTATTTTATGAAGCAGGTCACATTGCCAAACTTCATTCAGAAGTTTGATGATCTGTGAGTGTCTGCAGAAACTTTTAAAAATACAGTTATGGGTACTGATGGAGAAAGAGATGGTAAAAAAGCAGAGGAATAATAAAAGTATGTTAGGAGGGTAGAAAAAGTAGTCTGTGTTTATCAGCAGTAATATTGTGATATTACAATAAGAATTGTAGATGTGAAGACTGTGCTTCTCTAAGGACATAATATAGTCAGAGGATTATTTGATACAATGTCTGTGATGGGTACACAGGGCCTAGAAAAAATGGGATGCTTCAATCACAGTGCCCTGTTTCCTGTCATGTCAGCATTAATCTTAGTGAAAATCAGTGCTAACCAGATGTGCAGGTTTGAAAGGAATCCACTAATTACACTGTGACTCCTGCAGCCAGCAACTGGTATGCAAAGCTGGCCATCACTTTTCTAAATCACTTTTTCCCCAGATGGTCAGGAAAGGGTTAGTTCTTGGACTAGCTGTTGTTAGATCTTTTTTTTTTTTTGCGGGGGGAGGTGGATTTTACTTTGTGATCAAGGAGTTTGTGTAGAAATGGTAGGATTTCAGAATTCTGAAATAGTTTTGTCTGAATTATTTTAGATCAGTGCTCTGCAATCCCTTAAGAACAGTTTGGATTGAAGGCAACACCAAATGTCTTCAACTCCTTTCGTGCTGTAGTCGAGTCCTTATTACTCAATTATATGCTTTCACATTCATTTTATGTTAATTTTCCTTCTTCCATCCAGCACACTCTTGCCTTCTCTTATTTCTGTTGGTATTTTTTTTTCCAAGAGCTTCTGCTCAGAATTGCTCTTGCAGATCCATTTGCTCTTGCAAAATTCATTTTCTTCAGTTCATTTGTATGTCTTCATGGTAGGTCACCATTTTAACAGTACAAACCAAGGCAGACTGTTTAATCAAATTTCAGTCTTAAAACTGAGACATATTCGGCCATGAAGATCATACTTATTCTGTGAACAGTTTCAATGAATATCTCTACAGGCTCTGATGACAAGACAAATAGAAGCCTGCTAAGTACTAACTTTCTGTGGCTTGAAGGTTTGGGTCCTGTTTTGGTTCAGACTGTTGGCTGCAGTGCAAATGTTTTCATTTATGGTTCATCACACTTTCTCCCCT
>JAWWTY010000088.1:4992317-5003050 GCA_035222235.1 Margarornis squamiger
TCCTAAGTTCTGCTTTGCCCGTGGTGTTAATCAAAGCTCTTCTTCGGGTTGTTATCTCTAGCCGTAAATTCCAAGCTGGTTTTTTTTCCCCTTTCCCTCTGGAAGGTGAAAGGGGGAGGGGGGGGAAGGGGGGTGAAAAGGCCCTGAAGGAGTTTTGCTGGACACCAGGCATTTATCCAGGGTCAAACCACGACATGGCCAAACTAAAGGTCCTTGTCCAGAAGTAACTGTGGGTAAGGAGCAAACTCATTTCCACTAATCAACTGGTTTTTTTTTTTGTTTTGCTTTTTAATTCTTTATTTTATTTCTGGCTCACTATGACCCAGCAATGTGCCCAGGTGGCCAAGAAGGCCAACGGCATTTTGGCATTTATCAAGAATAATGTAGCCAGCAGGACTAGGGGAGCAGTCATCCCCCTGTACTTGGCACTGGTGAGGCAGCACCTCAAGTGTTGTTTTCAGTTCTGGGCCCCTCACTTTAAAAAGGTCATTGAGGTGCTGGAGCATGGCCAGAGAAGGGCAATAAAGTTTGTGAAAGAACTAGAGAATGTTTCTTAAAAGGAACAGCTGAAGGAGCTGGATTTGTTTAGTCTCAAGAAAAAGGAGGCTCAAGGGGGACCTCATCACTCTCTACCAGAAAGGAGGTTGTAGTGGGGTGGGAGCTGGTTTCTTCTACCATGTCTGCAGTGAGAGAACAAGAGGGGATAGTCTTAAACTGGAACAGGGGTCATTCAGATCAGATATTAGAAAAAAAATTTCACTGTTGGGATGGTCAGGCATTGTATTAGGTTTTCCAAGGAGGCTGGTGGAGGCACCATCCTGGAGGTGTTTAGGAGGCGTCTGGATCTGGCACTGGGTGATGTGGCTTAGTAGTTTGGACATTTTCAGTGGTAGTACCGGATTGATGACTGGAGTTGATTTTGAAGGTCTTCGTACCTTGACCAATCTGATTCCATGATTGCTTTATTTCACTGTTTAAAATCTCAAAGCTTTCTGGTACACTAACTGCTTTGATTACCAGATAATAACCATAAATATATGATCACAAATATATAAACAAGTCTTTGAATGCCATTGACTGTGTCATCCAGTTTCAATGGCTTTCTGTGTCTTGTTCTGCCATATATTTTATTTAAAAATTATTTATCTTATTACTCTGCAGAAAAAATATTTTTAACTTAAAAATTAAGCACTGTAAATAGGATTTTTTTTCAGGAAAAAACTATAACCATGTATTATACTACAGCTGTACAGCTATTTTCATGGTTAGTACTAGAAGGTTAATACCTTGATCATTGATCACTCACCCTTCAACAAGCAATTCAGGTTTTGGCCAGATTAATTTTTGTGCTGCCATGACTGTAAATAATCTTTTGATTTTTTAGGAGAATGTACTGATAGCAAGGAAGATGCAGGAGAAATTCAGCACATAAAAAGAAAATAAAAAATAAAACTTACATGATTCTCCACGTACTTCAGAGAACAGACACAGCCAGCCTTATGTAACTCAAAGACTTTTTTCTATTGGCAGAAAGGTCACAGAGTTATTTAATATGTACCAATCTGTAAACCAGCGTTTCCCATTTTATACTGTTTTTTGTCAAGTCCACTTCCTATTTTTAGCATCTGAAAGTACTGTTTTAGAATATGCTTTCTAACAGCTGGGTTCTGTTAAAGGTGAATTTCCTTTGAGGTCAAATAGAACTTAAAACTGAAATGTGTTTATCTGAAAGTTCCCACAGAAAACCTACTAAGTGTCATATTTTGTTGTACAGCAACATGTCAAAAAGCTGCATCTTCTGGGCTGGGTCAGCTCTGTATATGTCACTGAAATGAGACCTCAATGCATTAAGTGCCTCACAGAACTAAATCCTTTTATTGCTTGCTTTATAACTTAGGCAGTGAATAAGATAACAGAAAAAGATAAAGTTTTCTCAGGCCACGTGTAACAAAAATTCCTGCCTGGGCTGTGCTCTAAGGAGACATAACTGAATAAATACTGTTATTTCTCTGGCAACAGGTGAAAAAGAACTAAGACTTTAAAAACAAAATAAAGGCAAAGAATTGCTATATGAGAATGGATATGAGGTAAATAAGGTAAATATAGTGGGTAAAGTGAATTGCTTATTTCAGAATGACAGCTCACTGGGCATGTCATAACATTAAATGATCTCAGCTGTCCTTTTAGCTAGTTCTGAGTTAATAAAAATTGTATTTATCTGGGTGATGAAAAACTGAGAAGACATGATGACCATACTGAAAAGGAACTAAGATGCAACCTTATACTACTCCATGGTAAGATGGCTCTGTATGAAAGAGAATTTTTTATCTGGTTTTATCTTCTGCTGTGCTCCCTCAGTAAGCAAAAACAATATCCGAGCTGAACCATAAAAATAGACACTACTACACCTATTTGCTGTGCTCTGAGGAGTTCATCTAAGCAAAGGAAAAGAAAGGTTTTCAGAATTTTCCAAAGCTCAAATTATTTCTTCTCATGTTTTATATGAAGTCTGTTGAAATCCTAAAAAGTATCATACTGCCTTGAATTGTTTTAATTCCTCCCTTTTTTATTCTGGTCTACAGAGAAAATCAATATCACTTAGTGCATTCTGAGTAGTCTCCCCACAGGAAGTTAACCATAGAAATCCTGCTGTGACAATAGAGAGTTTTAGCAACAAATCACATAGGAAAGAGTGCTGAACCATGATATGCAGTAAAGAACAGCTTTGGAATATAAGAAAGTATCTTAACATGGTGTGGTGCTAAGTATTTCATATGGGTCAACTATGGTCTCCTATTAACTACTTGGTAAAATCTGCAAAACTGTTTAAAATCTAAATGAATGCAGTAGAAAAGTTTACTTGTCCTATTTTCTGTGTAAGCAGAAAAATCTCTCCTCTAACTTGATTATCAGACCCTTTTGAAATACGTCTGCTGTGTTTCAGTCATGTTAGAAAACTAAGGCTTCTTTTATCAGAGTATAAATGTATGCTCCTATAATTAGGACTTTCAACTTATTCTGACATACACCATTATAATGTGTTTTCTTTGATCATCTAATGCATTTGGGAAGCTGCCCTAGTGTACCACTTTTTTTTTTTTTTTTTTGAAACTGTTCTCTATCAATTTTCCCTTTCTCGTCTAAGGTAAATTTCTCTTCATAAATCATGACTGGAGTTGGGATAAAATTTGGAGTTTGCATTTTATAAAAGCTTCACTACTGTAACATTTTAGAGAGTCTTGTCTCCATAGAAGCAGAAAAAAGCATGAAAGTCTCAGAAGGAAGAGAGAGTGAAAAGTTTCACTTAGAATTCATGTGAAATACAAAGAAACTGAAGCATTTGTGTTTTGGGTTTTTTTAACAGTCACATTCTTACTTTCTTGGAGTTGATTCAAATAAGGATTTTATGTCTTTTAGGAGTCAATGTTGATGCACCTAGAGTTCATATTGCAATTTGGACATCCAGTGTAATCCCAAGTATCTGAAAAACTAAATTAGGAGTGAGAAGAATGATCTACTGTGAATCACAGAGTACCTTTTCTGTACAATATCAAATGATTTTGGTTAGGTGGCATTCTAAACTGTTACTTTAATCTGTGCTAAACTTCCTAGGGGATTGCTTTTTTGTTTTTTTGTTTGTTTGTTTGTTTGTTTTAGGATTGGGTACTTAATAAGCTGGACTAATTTTCCTTAAATAGATGCATTTACCTCAAGAAGCAAGCTTTTGAAAGAAAGAAAAATGTATTTATGATCTGTACAGAGAGGTTGCCTCATTCAATCAAAAGGAATTGCTTGACATTTCCTGTCCGCACCATTGAAAGTTGTAGCATGTCCTTGCCCTAGCTAAGGTTGATTTTTCTTCCATTTTAATTCCTATTGTTCTCAGAAGGAAAAATGCTTTTTTGCGTTTCCTTGTTGCTCAGTGAGACTATGTTATTTTATTTTAAAAAGGGTGTCTGACTTGTAAGATCCTAATAGAATTTATGCATTTGCTTTTTAGTCTTGATAGGTGTGTCTGCCAAAAGAGATTTTGTTCTTTCTCAAGAGCTTTTATATCGTTTGATAGCGCACAAACAGTGTTCTAGTAAATAATTAGTGATATCTGACATGCTGTTTTCACAACATGTTTCTTAAATATAGCATAGTCAGATTACATTTGCAAAATGATTGGTATTTTTTTTATGACTGTAAACATCTGCTGACTTCTACAATTTAAAAACAGTCTGCATTCGTAGAGGAAGTTAGTTCTGCTTGGCAACCTTGAGCCATTGTTTCTCAAACAGTTACAAAGTGTGAAATCCTTTTGTGAAGCCGCATGCACAAACAGGGAGGTGATCCTGTTCTGAAAATCCTCGTGACTTGCACATAGTTTCGTTATAAAGTCCAATACTAGGACTGTAGTGCCATCTGCTGAAAAGTAGGGAGGACCCACTGGTACCTGGGCAGAGATTTCCAAATAATATTTCTGTCTTGCATGGCAAATTTTCACTTCTTTTATACTTCTTAACCTGTCTACAGTTATCACTATCATTTTGTCTTAACTTGTTTCTTTTCTTGTTATACTGAATCTCATTAGTGGTCTCAATCATAAAACCATTTCTGCTACAGAGTGGTGACTTCAGTGGTGTTTATATAACAAACTCATAAAAGTTAAGGCACTGAAAATATTTCATAATAATCTGCCAGAAAATTTTTTTTCTGTAACTTTATTGTACTGTGAGATTCCAAATATAGGTTTATTAGGGCAATGTATATTAAAAAGTGGTTTCTGTTTTCTTTGGTTTTGTTGTTTAATACCATCACTTGAGATTTCTTAAGTTGGTTTGGTTATGGGGGGGTGGTTTGTCTATGCTCCATGAAAGCACTGTCTGCCTCAAAGTAAAGGTCTGCATTCAGTTTTTTTCATAGCCCTTGCACTCAGTTCTTGCTACCCTTTTCTTCGCAACTGGGCACTGCTACCTCTCCTCCCAATAACATAGCTACAGCCTGGCAGGGGACCACACAGTGCAATGTCAGGAGTGGCAGAGCAAGTCTGGGTATCGGCACTGACCTCCTGACAGCAGGGGCTGCCATCCTCCCCAAATAGCCTCTGTGTCATAAACAACACAGCCATTACCAGTGGGTGGTAGATGCCATAGCTGTAAAGATGTCTCCGAGGCATGACATTTAGTGGATTCTCTGAACCTAAAGGCAGTGATAGCATCAGTCCTACGGGAGCAGCTGTGGATCACTTTTACTCAGAGCTTCAAAAGTTGTTTTGGCAAAGGAATTCCTAGGCATTGTTCTCACTGGCCATGACACCTGCCATGATACTCTTTTCAACAATGTAAAAGTGGGCTTTAAGCTGATGAATAAAATTGTTAATGGCTACAAAGAAACAGAGTGAAATATGTGCTTGTAACAAGATGATGGGTGATATATTTCAATGTTAATGAGGGAAATTGATGGTCTTAAAAAATACGAAAAGGCAATGTGTTTGCTATTCGTGATCTGACAATCTTAATCTCCAGTCAGTCAGAATGGTTTGTTTCTGTCTGTATCAGTTCAGGTGAATATATATGTAAGGAAAACATGCCTTGTCAAACAGAAACACAAGACTGTAATTTTCACTTTACTGAGAAACATGTTTATGCCTCTTTGATAACAGAAATGAAACCAATATGTTTTCAAGACTTTTACATCTCCAAACTTTTTGTATTAAATGTAATAGTCCTGAAGCAGAGGATAAATCATACCAAGAACATTAGCATAGAAAACAATATACTATAAAAGGCATCCAAAAGGACAGTAGAGGTTACAAGTCTGGTGGCCAAATATGTATGTTCTAGGACCAGAAAACAGTGTTTAATCTATTTTTGTTGTAATAATAATAATACTGACGTGAAGTTAGAAATTCTCCTTCAGTATACGTGCAAAGAGCAAGAACATTGATAAAATATACTAGTGTCTTCAAAGGGTCTGAATAATGACTAGAGACACAGTAATGCAGAAAGTCACTAGCAGCAGAACATATATGTAGAGGTGGATCAACAGCTGTATTGATTCCTTGGGATGTATATACATGCTGATATCTTATGGAAGGGCATATTCCAGGTGTCTTTATGGCTTAGACTGACTGGAGACTCATATTCTGATTTCATATTAGTTTGCAAGTTCCAGATCTTGGATTTATTCCTTTTGGACTGGGAGAATTTTCTTTCCATAAGCATAATAAACACATGTTAGCATCAACCCTAGTCACAAAAGTCCCAATTCCTGTGTTAAACAATGAATGTTCACATCCTTTCCCCATGTTGTTTGAGAGACAGGAGGTAACAAAGGCAGAAGAAGCTTTGGGGCTTCCTCATCCTTCCCTTGTGAATTGACATTAGGTCAGCCGGATTCCAGGTCACCTTTTTATACTGTTAACTGCAGAATTGGAGATTTCTTCTCACACTTTGCCAGCAAAAGTTAACAAAATATATCCATGAACCATTATAGCATTGTCTTAAAATATTTTGTCAGAAGGAGACAGTTATTTTTAATGGCTATGTCAGCAGATGGTCATTGTAATTTATTTTGTTTTCAGAGCCTAATATTTTTCTGGTGCTGATTGAAATGACTTGCCTGATATTCAGTTGTTTGCATTGGAATAATACTTCATTTTGCTGCTCAGGAATCCATAAAAATGGATCACTGCAAAGAATGTGTGTCACATCAATGGACTCCTTATCTAAACTATGAAAGTTTCTGTAACTGAGCCTTCTCAGGCAGAGTACTAAGCCCAACTTAGTAACTGTGTCAGCAACAGCTTAATAAACAACTAAGAAAAAGAAAATTCAAGAAATCCAAACTTCGTATGCTGTATACCCCATACAGCTGGAGTCAATAAAGCAAATTCTGATTAAATTACCATCTGATTAATACAGGAAAAAATGCTTTCACCATGTCAGACCCTAATACTGGGTTGACCAACTAAGCTTACAAAATGTCCTACCACTATTCAAAAGCTGTAGTTTTAAGAGCAGCAGAAAAAGGTTTGGGTGAGAGGGGTGGTATTTGAAGGATCAAATTGCTTATTTGTAAAGATGTTGCTTGATCTGTTTTGGTAAAATACACTTAGAAACTTACGTAGATAACTACTTTGACCCGTGTTTATTTTATATGCAGTTACATATACATTGCTCAGTAAGCTAACAGCCCATTTTCTGAGCATTCAGGTAGTGGAGAAATTTTTATGATTATCTTAATGAGAAAAATGTGTATGATTGCTTTCCAGAAGCAAGACATCTACAGAGTTACTCTTTCTGTATTTTTTCAGTTGTCATCCTCATGTGGCTTTATTTTTCAAGCACACTATTCTTTCAAATTTTACTGCATGGTGAGTAAGGGTTCTTTATGTCCTGACATGAGTATGGATAGATTCAAAATAAAGGGAAACAAGTGTTGTTAATTTCAGTTTCCCAGGTGTTTTCCTATTTGGGTTTTAGTTGCTTTCACATTTTAAATTTTAGTTTGCTATGAACTGTAAACTACTGCAATCACTTTCATTTTGCTTTCTTCTGCTTTTTTTCTCTTTTGCAATTTCTTATGTCCATTGAAGTAGTTATTTTGCCCAGCTATTCAATGAATAATTTAAGAGTGTCATAAGACTAGAATTGACTTAAATCTTTTATGATCAAGAAAACAATTTACATAAACAAATGTGCATGCATACTCTTCTACACATTTTGATTAAAATAATCTACACATAATTAAGTGGAACAGTGAGTGGAAAAAAGCAAAAGTTCTAAAAATATTTTGTATTTAGCTTCTGTTTGTCTGCTTGAACAGGCAGTTTGGAATAACTAAAGAAAATGTTACATCATCATAGAACTACTGAGCAGAGGGATCTTCCTGAGATATAGCTCTACTAGAACTAGGTCTACATTAGGAAGAAATGTAGTGCACTATTGCAGTTGGTGCTTAGATTTTGCTTTAATGTAATGTGGACTTTGGACATTTTACTTAAGCCAAAGTTTAGACCGGTATCCTCTATACATATTCATATTTGTCATGCACAGGGTTGAAACTGTGAAAACAAAAATTGTTTTCTTGACTGTGAATGCTGAGTTGGTCCAAGAAGTATCACACTACCTTTCTTCTGTCTCCTACAGATGGGAGCTCATGTTACTGCAACCATGGTAACATCATTTATTCTTGTTCCTGCTTAGTTTTTCACATTATTTCTGTTTGTTTCTGCATGTTTCCAAGTGACACAGCAGTATTTATGACCTGAATCTCCTGCTGACTCCATTGAGATCAGAGAAAAATGGTAAAGGGGGATGAGGCAGGAAAAGTATTAACATGCAGCTACCACTTTGGCCTTGGAACACTGAATAATCAAGTTAGTTCAAAGTTTTCAGATGTAGAGCAGCACAGCTAAAAACTTTTGGCAAGAGCCAGTGCCCTGACTTTGGTACTCTGATGATATTTCAAGAAATTGCCTGTATCTGTGTCCAAGAAAGTTGCTGCCACCTGGGCATTAAAACACTGGCGCTGTTGGATTGTATAAGTCAGTGGCTAAAAGGTTCAGGGTAGCTTGCACATACAAAAATGGCTGTTTTATGCAGGCCTTGGGAGAGCACCAAGGAAAATTTAGGGACAGCTCTACTGCCTGCGCTTGAATGACCCATGGTGCCTGTGATGCTCATCAGGCTGACTTTAAAGGAGGATGCTGACACCCCCTCTCTGTGCAGTGGCAAGATCATCTGGAAAATGTGGCTACCCATCCATTGTGGCAATACTACATGATAGCCTGCACCACTGGTTTATGAGTGAAGACTTTCTAGCCTAGTTTCCACAAAGCCAGTAGTATCCCATATTATCTGGAATAGGCTGCCAGCATGTGTTTAAAATACTCATTCCTGTTGCATCTGAGTATATATAACTCTTCAGATAATCTCCTACCATCATTCCTTTGTTACAACTAGGTGACTCTATTTTCTGAGGAAGGGCTGCTTCTGGTCCTTTTAGGAATTGCTTAACACAGGAGGTTTCAATGACTGCTATTCTGCTTCTCTATTGATAGTATTTGTTCAGGTATAGGGAGTTAGGCTGTTTCTCCCTCAAAAAGGAGTATGACTCCAGTTGGAGAAAAAGCATTGGAGAGTACACCTCTTGTTGGAAGTCTTATCCTCTGAACAAACTGAGAACAAATTCAACAATTACTACTAATTGTTATCAGCATTATGGCTTGCATTAAAGTGTGAATTTTTCTTCTAATGATCAGGTAGTGCTTGTTCTACTTGTGTCGTGTTGGAGTGGTTATTAGGGAAAAGGACATCGCTCCTTTTCCCTAATTGCCCACTTAACCCTCTGGCATTTGATGATATTGCAGTCATTAGTTGCAGGGTCTTGCTAGTATGGTTGACTAAACCAGGAACAAATAGTCATGTTGTAATACTGGAAACATTGTTTTGTAAACACAAAAAGACACTTAATGTGTGTCATTTTAGAGTTTCTGGTTCCATTGAAGCTTTATCTGCAGTGGATTTGCTGTTTGCCCTGTGCACTGCAGTTCTTCTGGACTCAAAGCTGGCTTGATTTGGCTGTAGTGGAACCACAAATTTATTCCATGCACCTTCACAGCAGTATTGATGGTTAGCAGCAGTTCATATGGTCCCTTCCTCCTTTCTCAGAGAAGTTCTTCAATCCAGGCTTTGAGGTATACCCAGTCTCCATGTTGGTACAGATGGGCAATCACATCATGGGTGCTGCCAGCACAATGTATCTGTGGAGAGAAGATAACAGCTTCTCTAGGGATATAACATGTTCTGTTAGACTCTGATCCCCACTGATTTGGATATTCCCTTTGCTTTCTGTAACTTGATACTGTTGCTCACCTTTTCCTTGGATGTAAGTCTTATTCATACCCTTGGTAAGGCCAAAGGAAGGGCATTTGGCCATTTTAATTATGAACCCTGGCAAATCTTGCTCATTTGTCTGTACTCTGATACTTTTTAGTTTAACACTTGACTGAGGTCTCCATGAAGTGTACAAGTCCCATTTCACAGCTAACATTTTAGCTAGGCTTTGCACTATTTAAGCAATGAAGTGTGAACCTCTGTCTGATGACATTCCTACTGGCACTCCAATCCTCAGGATAATTCCTTTCAACAAAACTTTTGCCACTTCCCTAGCTTGGTTGGTGCAGCAAAGAAAATCTTCCAGCCATCCTGAAAAAGTATCTACCAGTACCAATAAATACGTGAACCCATTCTGCAGTGGAACTCTGCAAAGTCCATTTGCCCATACTCTCTTAGACAATTTCCTTTTTTTATCAGTCCTGGGTGTAGGCCACCTAATTTGATGTGTATTGTTCTTTAAATAGGTTTGACACTTTTTAAAAGTAGTTTTTATGATACCAGTCATTTGTACACCCAAGGCTCCAATCCTTCCACCATTGACTTTATTCCCCAATGGGTTACCTTATATTGTTCCTCTGTGATTTTCCTCATAAGATGCTGGGAAATTACTTCCTGTGTAATGCACCATCTCTCAAGGCTCTTTCCAGCATCTGAAAACTTTGCTAGTTTCTCATCTTCAGCCTAATAATTGGCAGCTTCCCTATCCAAATGCCAGTATTTCTAGGGTAAAACTAAGAGGATATCCCCCTGTGCTGGTTTAAAGGTAAAGCAGCAGGAGAAATGGACCCACCACAAGAGAGATTATAAGTCAGAGTTACAATTTAATGAAAGATATTACAATAAATA
>JAWWTY010000088.1:5003150-5020652 GCA_035222235.1 Margarornis squamiger
TGGGCAGCTGCTGCAAATGGTCCATTGTTCTTGGGAAATGAATAGAGGGGGGTAGAATACATAGCTTTGATCACCCCACACAGTGATAACTGGTCCCACCTGCTGAACTAGGACACCCCCCCAGCAGCCTCCTTGACCACTTTGTCAGTCAGGTGGTTTCCAATACTTACTGAGAACTCTTCAAATTGATGAGCTTTACAATGCATTATTGCCACCTTTTGAGGTAGCTACACTCCCTCTAACAATCTCTGTGTTACTTGTCCATGTTTCACAGGGGAACCTTGAGAGGTTAACAGCACTCTGTCTTTCCAAATAGCTTCAGCGGAATGAGCCACTCCAAAATCTAATTTCAAGTCAGTCCATATATTTACAGTCTTATCTTATGGGAGCTCTAACACTTTCATCAGTGCAGTCAGTTCTCTTTCTGAGTCAGTGTTGGGGGTTAGTGCTTTGGCTTCTATTATCCCATGCTGAGTTACCACTGCATACCCTGCTTTTTGGATTACACTTTTTTTCAAAGCTGTTCCTGTCCACAAAGTGTTCCCAGTATACTTCTTCCAAGGAAGTGTCCTGTAGGTCATCTTTTCTGGAGCACACCTGTTCAATGGTTTGCAAACAATTATGGGCCAGCTCCCCTTGTTTCTGGTCAGCTGTTATGAACACTGCTGGATTCAGAAGGTTTGTTGATTTTAACTGCACATCATCTTGTTCTAACAATACTGCTTTTAACATCCTGCTTGGTGATAACCTGTGTCCTCCTTTTTGTTCCAACACTGCTGTAACTGTATGGAGCACAAAATGAATGCTGTCCCAGGATTAATTTTCTTCCTTCCTGAACTAGGAGGACTCTTGCTGGTACTGCTCTAAGGCAGGACAGCCATCCTTGCTGACATCACTAAGTTGTTTAGAAAAGAATGCAACAGGTCTCTTTCAGGCTCCCAGCTGTTGAGTCAAAACCCACAATTCCAAATGCACAAACAGTTCAAAATGTTCTAAGTCCTGTAGTCCCAGTGCAGGAACAGTTACTAAAGAGTGTTTCAATTCTTGAAAGGCTTTCCTGCATTCAGGATTCCAGAAGAGGACTTTTTCCTTTCCATTAATTCTTCTTTTAAAAAGGGAGTCGGGAGTTTGACAGATTTTTTCTTTCCTGGCCCAGATTCATTAGCCCCTGTGAAATGGTAAATCTCCTAAACTTCAAGTATCCTTCCGGTTACCGGGTAAAGCCTTTCCACAGAAGAGTTAAGGTGAGCAGGGCTGGGCCTGTGCTGTGCTGCACCAATCCTTTAGCCCCAGGACAAACTTAACCAGCTCATTGTAACAGGGGAGCCCAAAGGCAGCTTAAACTTGGCAATGGTGATTATGACACTTGCATGACCTTGCCTTTATCTAAAAGTGCTGCTGAATTGTCCACAGAGCCCTTGCAGTTTGTGTTCAAGAGAAGTTTCTATTAATGATTCAAGTCCTTTCCTAATTTCTGGTTTCAAAGGGTATTGTTTACATCTTACCAGTCTGGAGTTTTGTTTCAAAAGGATCTTTGCTGGGTCTGCATTCTGGGGTCCTTCTGGCAGCCCATACCAATGGGGTGAGTGTGTTGTCCACTTCCTCTGGTATTTCTGCTTCAGGTTCAGGATTCTGTAACAGAAAGACTTGGGCCTCCAATGCCTTTTCTTCCAGAATGTGAACTTGGATTTTCCCTATTTTTCAAATGTAATTTGTGCATTTAATTTATTCAGTGCATCACTTCATAGCAGTGGTATGGGACATTCAGGTATATAAAGAAATTGATGGGCTAACATCTCTTTACCAATTACAAATTTTAATGTTTGAAAGAAAGGTCAATTTTGCCTTCCATCAGTGGCAGCAACTATATTAATTGTTTCCTGACTAAATTTTTCTTTACACATATTTAAAACTGAATATACAGTATCTACTAAGAAATCCATTTTCTCATTCCCCACCATTAGTGAAACCAGAGGTTCAGCTGCGGATGACAACTCCTGTCCCCATCACACATCTGCTAAGGTTAGGAGCCTTTACTGCCTAATCAGGGGCCCTGAGTGGAGTCCAGGGTTCAGCAGCTCCTGATTGTCCCTTTCCCCAGAGACTTCCAGGGGCCCTTCTCTGATATAGCACACAATAGCACACTGATCTTTGTCATTGGGGTCTGCCTCTACTAATTCCTTTCTGAGCTTTGTTCCACTTATGCAGCTACAAGCATTAGTTCCAAAATAGTATTATAATTTGCAGTCCTATTAACAAGCCACTTTTTATGATTGTTAAGCTTATACATTGGCCACCAATTTTTACAATATTCAACAAGTAGTTTTCCTGTCAGAGTGTGATGGCCCAGCTTTTTCCAGTACCTTAAAATACAACCCGAAGAGGAGCTCTTTGTGATCCCTTTTCCCTGGAATTGGGAAGACAACCCTGCTCCCATGTTTAACACCTTAAAAAAAAAATCTTTTAACACCTTTAAAACCTTTTTAAAACCTTTTGCAGCCTTTTAAAACCTTTTACAACTTTTTGAAACCTTTCACAAGAGCAAGACTGCACAGGTGTCTCCGTAAATAACACACAAACATACCCAAACTGGCAAACCATTCATCCTCACATTGTGTGCTTTCTATTGGTGTAACTTATGTGCAGGCAAAATGTCTTAAAATAAAGTACCTTAAGTAATGGCATGCTCTTTTTCCTAGAAAGGATGGCATGGTGTATTCACCGGACCAGGGAATAGGAAGAACTCCCTGGAAATAATTCCGCGGGTGCTGGAGTATAAATGATTCCTCTGGTCCACCGAGCTGCTGTGGCTTTGTCTCACCTGGGTCGCCAGAAACTGTCACCAAAAAACCAGAAAATAAACTCTCTAACTGGTTTGTTGCATAAGAAAGTTAACATTACTTTATTCACTACTGAAGTACATGGGGATTGCTCCACAAAACATGTACATCAATTATCAAACCTTTTAACTATACATTTTAGCAAACAAAGAAATTAAATGTTTATTAGCTACAAGTTACGTAGCTCTACTCTAACTTCTTTGATTAATGATTTTCTCACTTCTCATGCTAATTAGTCTGCATGCTCAGTTTCTCTCTTCTTTTGGGTCAGGGGGATTTCTGGCTTGGTGGTCTGGGAGTTGGTGGTCACAGATCCCCCTACCAGAATTACCTTTTACCCACTTGGAGCCAATCTCAGCACAATTACTGCCTCCTTATCTTGGGAGTCTTGCCAAATAACCTGGTGTCACTTAAATTCTGCCTTTATCAGTTACACATCTGTCTTCCCAAGCCCTACTAACTTCCTCTCCCAGGCAGGAGAACACTGAAGTATGTCAAGCCCAAAATTTTGATTTGTTTTTGTAACACATGGACATTACCCAGAGCTTGCCCATCAGTCAGTATCTGTTTCACAGATTGAATCTCCCAACCTTCTCCCCCACAGCTGTATAGGTTTCTTTTTAAAGAAATATAACATCTTTCATAACAGAGTTAAGGAATGCAAAGTTCAGATGATGAGATCTCCTCCAGACCCTTCAATGTAATGAGCCTGAATATGCAGTCATGGGTACCCAGGCCGGTAGCAGGTAGCAGGACCTGTGCTCTGCTTATGCCAAAAGGTCTGTTCAAGATAGCCAAGGGCACCTCTCCGTAGTATGACTATTGGTTTGGATCAACTCAGTGATCTTTTTTTCTTGAATTTTGTTGATAATTTTTCCTCATGTTGCCTGGTATTACCATCAGGTTAACTGATCCTTTATGCTCTTTTTTTTCCCCATAATAATGCCATCATATTACCTGGTATCAAAGAAGACTTTGATCTTCTGTTCACAACTGCTTATGAACTTTGCAACAAGCTGTATCTTTTAGGTGACCAAAGGGATTGATTTTGACATCAGGAAATTATTAGGAAAAGAGAGAACAGCAAAAACAATAGTTTGTCAATTGATGAAGGCAAGAGAAGGCTGAGTAGGTAACAAAGCAGGAGAATTACTATATTTCTATGTTAATGAGATATGGGCATTACAAGGGTTATGAGGTAGTGTAGATAGTCACATGAAAATAGGAATAACCAGTGCAGTTTGGCTTGTTATGCATACATAAAGCACTGACACCTGTTTGTTGTGGAAGAAGAAGACTGAAAGACGTCAGCTGTCACATGCACTGTGTATTATGTCCTGGAGAAGTTTGTGCTTGTACAGCCCACTACTGCTTGTTCATCAGTCACAGCATTGGCCCTATATTGCTCCTTCCACCACAATCCACCAGTGAACATTTCTTCCTTATGAAGATCCACGACAGATAAATTTCTAAGACTGTAATAAGTGCCACAGCCTTAGGCTACTCTTTATTCCAAGACATTTGGTCTCACAAAATTTTCTCCATCATGTCAAGGCAATTTCTTGCTTTGTCCAGAGAGGTGATGACATACAACCAGTGATCTCTGGAAAAGGATACAGTGAGACATATTCTGCATACTCAACATGTTCCCCAAAGTATTTGTGGACTCAAGAATAGAAAGAAAAAGGTAATGAAGAAAATTAGGTATAGGGCCTGAAGTCTTCTTGAAACTATAGCTGTCCTTACTGTGCTACCCAGTTTTCTTCACATCAACAGATGAGCAGTTCTCTTTACTAGGCAAACCATTCCCTGTGATGGCTTAGAGGAGCTGCTATCACCCTGCGAACTGTATCACACCCTTATCACATCACCAGTTATTTTCTATGCAGATCTGTGACAAAGCTGAGTGTTCCACACAGTCTGTGCAGCTAAGCCAGGATGATAAAATGATGACACTTTGCAAAGTAAACACCAATGAACAGAAGTTAGTGGAAAATATGTGCTTATTATATATGTGAATTACAAGACAGGCAAAGTTGAAGGGGACCTTTGGAGATCATCTAGTCTATTCTCCCACTCAAACATGGTGAGCTACAGCAAGTTGCTTAGGTCCAGGTCTAGTCAGAATTTGAATATCTCCAAGGATGGACACTCCACAACCTCTCTGAACAATCTATTTCAGTGTGCATAATTGGCAACAATTTTTCCAGAGACAAGATTTTTGGAAAGATTTTAGTCCAATCTACAGAAAAAGTCTTTCTGTCATGTTTGAGTTCAGAAGCTACTGGTATTTTTGAAGATGCTGAATGTTTTTAATCATATTTTATAGCATTATCCATAAAGGCCTTACACCCTAAAATTTTCAAATATCATATGTAAGATGATATCTATGACTATTTATAATTTCCTTTTCACTTTTTTTGAAGAATACTTTTGACCCTTCTCTCCTTTTTGTCTGTTGTCTTTTTGTTGCATTTCAGTCTTTGTGTGTAGGTCGATGCTGCCTAAAAACTGATTCACCAGATGAAGACAAATGAATTTTACTTTGCATTACGCATGTCAGACACAATTCATATTGCTTAAGCAAAGAATCTTTATGCCAGATATACCAACTGGGGAAAGGATATGCCTGAGGGCAATATTAAACACCCACAATAGCAAGAAATAAATGTCCATGAGTACTCAATCATATCTGCTATGTATGTGATGTTTGTAAACATACTCTGATTAATTTGGTGGTGTTGATGGAGTATTACATGGAAATGGTATATAAATGGAGTTGAATTTCTGACTAGTGAGAAAAAAGTACTCTGAACTTGTCCTGGTAAGAAGGAATAGTGAAGGAAACACTGAACTGAAGTACCCAGGTAACAGAATTTTTTCAGGCTCCACACTTCAGTGACAATCTGCTCAAGAACAAATTATTTAGAGCAGTGGAATTCTGCTTATCAAGAGATAGAGGTAACAGGTGAAAAGCTAATGAGCTAATAGGTGAAAAGTTACTTTTATCTAGAATCATAGAAAATAACTAGATGCTTAAAGAATTTGTGAACCATATACAGTGCCAATTTCTTGGACCCATGTTCGGCTCTACTTCTTGGCATATGGGATACATACAGTGCTCACATAGCAAGCTTTCTTCTGTCACAGAAGTTGCCCTGGATGTGTGCAAGGTGTATGGGATGTAGGATGATCTTATTTGCACGTTCTTTTCAGGACAATACAATCAATAAACTCAGAATTTGGGTAGGCAAAACACATCCTAAGGTCATTAGGCAACTTTCATCTGGAGCGATTTCAAAAATTGCATATTTTAATCTCTTTATTCAAGTGCAATGTGTCTAGATTTTTTAGAGTTTTAATATCCCCTTCATGGATTATATGTATACTGTATGTATATGTAGATACATATTTTATATATGTAATTATACTATAGTATATAGATGTGCTTTTTTTCTGGAGATATATCCACTCCTAGTAAAGTGTTGGAGCAGATTTCTACCTGACCAAGTTGCTTAGTGTTGAAGAAAATGTTTTTAAATATCAAAATGCAGAAAAGCCATACATACCAGTGCATATTTATGGTATTTCATGTGAGCACATTTCACGATGTGTCTCCCATGATGTGGGACTTTACAGTGCCTAATGCATCTCTGTGAAATATTTCCTGCTACCAGTGGGATTCCTATTGTAAACTGAGCTTTATCTTTGCTATGATCTGTAAAAACAGCAAATGAAAAAGAGTATATTAGTAATGTTTATGCATGCCCAAGGATATACAAGTATCATACTAGAAGTCCCTGGAAACTGACTGTAACCCCAAGCCTTTGTCTAACTTGAGATTTTTTTATAACATAAGGTTGCTGAGCTAATAGGAATCCAGGGCTAAAGAACAGGATAAATGAGGTCCATTTAGAAATAAACTGTGTGGATGGATTTGTGTTTGTTAAGGCAGTGAATGTCTGTAACAACAAACAACTTCAGATATACACTGACTGGTAAGAAGAAAGCAAGGTGCAATCAAATAAATTGAGAGAGATTGTTATCTCCAAGATGTTTTTGGAGACAGACTTGTGGCTCAAAACAGGCTATGGCTGTTAACAAAGAAATCAGATTGCAAGGTAACATTTTTATAATACAGCATCAATGGAAATAGATGAACATTGAGTTCTAATATTCATTTTGGTAATGTTAGTGCAAACTTGTGTTCCTACTCTCTACCTGTGCTTGTCTTTGTATTCACAATCTGGACTAGTCTGAACTCCGAGTCCCTGTATTTCTCTGTGAAGTGCCTGCAACAACTAGATTCTGATTTCAGACAGTGGTCCCATGAGTTAGGGCAATCTTAATTATTAACAATTCAATTAATATTGCATAACAAAATTCATACACTTTAAGCATGATGCTTCCTGTCTGTAAGGTTTTCGAGAAATAGAGTCCCCAGCTTATTAAGGAACAAATGGAAGCAGGGGTACAAGCTGGTTTGCTCAGTGTAACATAAGAAATCAACCAGAGAAACTGGCTCCCAGCACTATTGTGTGAGTGGCAAGAGGCACAGATGTGTTTCTCAGAAAGTACTGCTTCCTTGACAAGACTGCTTTAATTTTGATTCAGTCTAAAAAGAGCTAGTAAGTTTCTACTTTTTTCTACTCTTCAAGTAGTGGAAATAGTATCTGTAGATCAAATATCACTGAACCACTGACCATCTTCAGCTTTCATTACTGTATTACAGATGATGATAATCATTTAATGACTAGAGTATTACATATTTTAAAGAATAGATATTTGATAAGAAAAAGTTTGCAGGGTTCTTTTAACCATCTGAGAAAATTGATCCTATGAGGTAGAGGAAAATAAACAGGTCTCATAAGGTTTTTTTCTGTCAGAGTCTCTCATATTTTGGGTGCCATTTTCACAGGTAAATGAAAAATGTAATAGATTATACAAGGTGTTATTATTAGCCACCATATTTTTATCACCTCAAATTCCAAATGTTATTTTTAAACTGTTGTATTTATTTGGTTATTATCATTGTAGAGGCCAAATAAAAAAGGCACTGAATACTTTCAAGCTACTAGATGCTTTCTTAAATTATTATTTATGTTATATGTATGTTTTCCTGCCATTTATTGATGTGTACATAAATGGAATCTGCAAAAAGAAAGTGCAGAGGAAACAAAATGAAGCATTCTCTGCTCAGTAAGCACACTGGCAGGGAAGGAGACAAAGAATAAGAGTCAATTATTCTCATACACAGTTTTCAGTGCCTTTTTTTTTTTTTTAATAATGTATTGTATTGACTAGGCAACAAAAGCAGACCTGTTTTATATATAATGAGAAAGGTGGGATTTTATTTTTTTCCATTGCTGTGGCCATAGGCTTCAAATGCTGTTAATTATTGAGGCACAAACTACTCCTAATTTTCTGCTAAAAAAGCAGGAAATTACAGATTTACTCAATATAAGAGTGCCATTGTTTCAATAACAACTAATGATAGACTTTGTTCAATTAGAAAATTCAAGAAAAGAAAGATATATCAAGTGAAAAATTTGCTTATTTTTTTCCATGAGAAAGGATTTATACAGAAATACAGTAGACATGTAGATCATGGGGAATGTGTTTGCATAACACTTCAGATAGTGAAAATTTCGTAAAGACAAGTGCAGCTTAAAACTTGTTAATATTTTCCCCATCTGCATTTTAAATAATGGCTCTTATAATTTTATTTTATCTTCTCAGAAAATTATTAGTCTTCACAGAGATTCTAGCCTCTGTACCAAAATGGTACAGAAAAATGAAGGACTGGATCGCAGAGATCTTTCCTTTGTTTCCAGTTCTTGCTCTACCTTTATACACTTCTGGCTGATAGAAGTAATTAGTTTCCACTTTGTACAAATTATGATGGAAACAAGGGCACTTTGCTGGTGATGAAATAAGGGAGGTGATGTAAGGGTGAAAATGCTTGCAGACCTGCCAACATTGGTCAAAAGTGTCAATGATACACTACTGTTGGAAAGCTTCCTGTGGAGAGAAAAATCTGGAAGAAGATGGTGAAAGTGTCACAAGAAAATTCTTCCGGGAAATCACTGGACCTTCTTTTTTTTCCCCCCTTCTGTTCTTGAAGGGATAGTGTGAGGGAGAGGCTTAATATATCCTGTAAAGAAGTCTTGAGTGTTGTTTCAATAACAATGTTATTGTTAACAATGTTCAATAACAGTGTTGTTTCAATCAGGTCTAGGCCATGTATCTGTTTGCTAAAAGAAATTCTGATGCAAAGCTTACAAAGCTTTTCGAGGACAGTCCTCTAAACCACTATCATCATATTATGTCAAATGTGTCCTCCAGATATATTTTAACTTCTGGGAATTAACTGTTGTTGGAGAAAGAGTTTACAGTAATTGATACTTAGGATTTGTAAAAAGTGACATTTATATTGTAGTTCTTGTTATGTTATTGTTACCTTAGGATAAAAAGTACATCACAGTAACGAGAAAAAAATATAAACCTTAACCACAGAAATGTATGTGGAGTGGGATTTAAAAATTATGGGAAAAAAATCCATTAAGTATTTGATGTTGTGACCATTAAATCCTAAGTTTCAAGTTAGGAATTATAGAGTCTGTGGTAGCAAGATGCTGAACTTTCAGAAGACTCAAACTTCTAGTTATTTCAGTATTCTGGACTGCTGGAAATGCAAAGATTTTTGCTTTTGCTGAGATTGAACAAAAGTGTCTTAAGTGGTTCCTAGTAACTAAGAAATTAATTTTGCAGTTAAAGGAGCACGCAGAGTCTTTTATATTCTTTAGGCCAGGTACCTACTATAAAGAATCTGATAATGAAGACACATCCTTTACTCACTCTAAAGAGAGGATCAAACCCTTTCCTGTTGAGACTGCTGACTGTAGATGATACTTCTGGGTGCAGTTCTGGCAGACCAGTATTGATCAAGACTGGAGCTAAGGTGAAGGTGGTCCCTGCCTGGGGGAAGAAAGTATACAGCCATAAAGACCAGCTGCTTTGAGGTACTATTCCAAGTAGGATGAGGAGTTCTTGCTGAGCCAATATAATTTAGTTTTCGACTTAGGAGACAGTAGCAGTGGGACAAGAGCTACCTTAAATTTTTCATCATGTGTTTTTGCTGAACTTACATCAAGCACAGGGGGATCGCAGCCTAATTATATTAAAACTGTAAGTACTGAAGATGCTATTCCAAATTTTGAATGATAGACATAGTTTAATAGAGTATGCTAGTAATTCAACAAAACATTATACAGATGGGGATGCCACAATTTGTGTTTATTAAATGTCTCTTAGTTAAAAGTCTTGAAAAAGGTAGATACAAAAGGTAAAATAACTTTAAAATTGCACTATCTTATTACAGTCTAATTTTTCACGTAATGTGTTCTACAAGTTACTTTCAAATCTAAGATGGCTTTCTAAGTCTTTCTCCTTTTTATGCAGTATGTGTACTTCATGATGTAATAAGTTTGCTGGGTCACATCAAAATCAATAGTTACCTTTGTGTTTATCTCTCTAGAGACCAAGGACTACATGCCCATGAAAATTCTGCTTAAAACACAAGTGACAGTTGTCTTTTGAATTTGAGGCCTTTTTTTGCAATTGATCATCTTTGTTCATCCAGTACTCCTCTCCTGTAGTGTAATAGAAACCTTCATACATATGGTGCTGCCTCCCCAGCTGTGTTGAGTAGATATGAAGATGAGTCTGCACCGTCATAGAAAGGCTGGAGAAAAAATCATCAGGAGTGGATTGTCCACTATCCTCTACACATCAGAAAGCATCATTGTTCTTCTAGCAAAATGTCAACTGTGTATTGCCAGAACTATGCCTAATGTGTAGGACAGTATATTGTAATCCACAAAGTAGAGCAGCAGGACTATGATAATCCATAGTGATTGTTGTTCGTATAGAAGTTATTTACTTTTTATTTAATCCCTCCCCTGTGCTCACCTTCATCTTTATCAGTGAACATAACTATAATGATGCTTAAAATCCCAGATTTGTTTGGAGATTTTTTTTATTTTTTTTTTTTAATTTTCTGCTGTGATCAGTTGATTGGGTTGAACACTAGATTTTTTTTCTGAAGAGGATTAATTTATCTGAACCCCTCCAACTCTGCCTAAAATACCATCCCTGGTGAAAGCTGGTGGGAAAATTGCATCGCAGTAATTTTCCCATGGGAGTACACTGTTCAGTTTCTGTACAATAGAACAGTCAAATGCTGCAGATTGAAAGGGCTACCTTGCTAGCAAAAACAGGGCAAGCCTGTGCTTGTCAGACTATAATCCTGGTAGCAATTAAAAGCAAACTGGAATACATAAAGAGTATTACATGATTTCATCAAATAAATCTGACTAGAAACATAGTTTTCAGCTCTTCCTCTTTCTAAGTAAACCGAGAGACTGAAACTATGTATCAGGGAAAATAACCATAGCATCTAGTTTTATTAAAATGCAGGCAAATTATCAGAAATAGAAAAGGCCAAATTTAAATAGACAGTGTAAATATCTAATTTGCAATTTTGGTTATTCACTGTAATGGAACAGACAACTTATTATATGATTTAAGTTTCATAGAACCTAAAGAGGAAAAAGACAGGACAAATGTTTTATAAAACTTATGGAAAAAATCAGCTCAATAGTACTAAACATAAATTTTCTTTTAAGATACTTTGAAATGTGTCTATTGCCTGCTTAAAGACAAACTAGAAAATAGTTTTCAAAATAACTGAAATTTTAGTCAGGAAGAGCATAGATGTATTCTTTAGAAAGTCATCTATCTGATTTAGAAATGCCCTCACCTAAAGAGACTGTTCTTTCATGCAGGAGAACTAGATTGACTTAATAGGAGTATTTAAAGATTGTTTATAAATCTTGGCTTCTGACTAGTATGCTGAGCATAAGCTCGTACGCATCAAGTCTCTCAAGCCACAGATTTTAAATTTATTTGCCATATAACTCCCTTACCAAGACAATATAAAAGGAAAACAACTAGAGCACAAGCAGCATTCAGTCCTTTAGATTTTTGATGGGCAAAAGAGACCATAGGTTTGCTATTTATTTTCAAGTGTGTAAAGTTGACACTACAATATAGCCAAAGGAAGACAGGAAAGGCAGTTGAAAGCCTGTTGGTTAAAGAAGAACTGATAATGCAGCATGCTTATAAACTTCCTTTTGCATTTTGTAGGACTAACAATGCAATTCCTTCATATGCTTCAAGTTTGATTCTCTCTGCTGCCTAATCCAAAAATCTGGGTTTGTATTTAATGACACAGTCTCACTGGTGAGAGTCTTGCCTTTGTGTGGACTGAAGGTTGCAAGTTACCCAGGCCTATATTTATTACCTGAAGAAATATCTACCGTTCAAAACTCATTGTTATTAACATCATGCCATAAAGATTCTGCTTTAAAGAAGTTATGTTCTCTTTTACACAAATATGTGCAGGGATGGAGATATGTTTGTCGGTAGGTATCCAGCTTTCCAAGGTAAAATTCCATTACTGTCATACACGAACACTTTTTTGCTTGTTTGGCTGTCCTGTCATTACATATTGCCAGTATTGTTCTATGGGCTACCAATCCAGGCAGGCACAGCTGTGCTTGTCTATGTGCTTGTTTGCCGTGGAGTATGTTGGAAGTTGTTGATAGTTGAGGCAGTATCTCTGACAGACAACATTCATTCTTTACAACCCGTCACACGTGATAGAATCACAGCACATTTACATACCTCTGGCCTAATGATTTCAGTACGAATGACAAAAGAGGTTGATATGAAAGTTGAGAATCCTGAAAGGAAGCTGAAAGACAAAATAACCCTTGTACACTAGTGATGATGTAATGCTGGCTTGCTGGTCAAGTCATAGTCATACTCAGCATTCCTTGGGTACTGCCATCCTCCATGGTAGTCATTAACTGAAGCTTTTCTTTCTGGCCTATTAGGTATTCAGTGAAGTCTGCTAACCCACCAGCAAATTATGCAGGGCATGACCAGGGACCACTGAGGAGAGACAATGTTCAGCCAGGTGTGGGCTGCCCGTGTTGCCAACTTAGAGGTTGAAAGAACAAGTTAGCAAAAGAGCAGAATGAATACAGTGTGAAAAAAAAAAAAAAAAAAAGTGAAAAGAGGACATAGGTAGTTTAACCTAATGAAAACTAGTGAGAGGAAAGACGAAAGATGCTGAAAATTGCCTAGGTAAATAGGAAACACAATCTGTTGTTATAGAGAAAGGAATGAATGAAAACCAGGATGAGAGAAAAATGCTAGCTAAAAGTGAATTAAAAAGACATCTAACTTGAGAAGGTTACTTTGTTACAGAGTATATCAAACATTATCCTATGCTACTTTAAACTGCAGAAGCCTGGTCAATCGGAAATCACCAAAACAAACTTGTTTTTCAAACAGGTTTGTTTGAAATGAGTTTTTCCAAACTTGGGAGGCAAGTTGGTGTTGGTTCAGATTTAGGCTTTGTAGGAATGTTTTAGCAGGTTTTTTTCTGGAAAAGCTAAAGATTACTCCAAGTAAGGGCGCTTATTTCTTTCCCCTTGTGTCTTACATGCTTCATTACAGTTTTATTGATTAGCCTAAATAGTTTTCCTATGACAATAAATTATTGTTCTGTCTAGGGAAAGTATTTTTTTTCCTCCTTTCAAATGATGCATTTGTCACCTGTTAAAACTAGTTAGTGCATTTTAAATTCTGAAAGAATTTACATAATCTGTGATTGTGTTTATGGTATTGTTTAATCACTCTTGTAGACTGAGTACTTTAGGAAAGCATATCTATTTGGATAAGTATTTAGATAAAATTCATGCTATTTTGAGGCTTAGATTTAAGACGATATGACTACTGAATTTGAGTATGTATCAAACATTCTGCCAAATCAAAAACTCAAGGAACTGCCTTTGAGTATCATTTTTGACTCAACAGAATTTATTTTTGCCCTTGTGGGAAAAACTGCAAGCCTGTGTGTTGTGCTAAAGATGTGATGAGAAAGTAAACTCTGTGTCTGGTGTCTGGAATAGCAGCGCCCCTTCAACATGTCCTCTGAATTTTCACTGGAGGTGAAAACTTGTCTCAGTAGGGAGCTTCCAACACAACACAGTGTTTGTGCGACAGCTTAGCAGTGTCACACTGGGTCGGAGCTGAAATACCAGTTCCACAGGTCATGGAATGACTACAACACCCATATATTTCAATGAGAAGTGAGATAATTCAGCATTTTCCAGACCAGGAATTCTAGGATAACAAAAGCAGTGACCTTCCAACTAATCTCAAGTATTATTTACTGGTCACTTCAACAGTACATACTGCACAAAGTTGACTCATATGTTTTATGAGAATCATAATTACTGTTACTGAACTAGAGCGAAATTGAGTTAATATTCTGACTTTTGACTGTACAGAGCTTTCTGAAGTCTGCACTAGAGATAATTAAAGAATGGTTCAAATGGCAGTTTCTAAGGCTTTGAAAATACCTATGGGAAATAAGCTGTTCAGTTTTTCTTTAGTGCCATAATGTATTAGAAGTGACACTGCTAAAAATGGGTTCATCTTTCTGGTCCAGTAGACCAATTGAGATGTTTGCATTTTTCAACCCATGATTGCACAATTGTTGGCATCACTTCTCCCCTTCCAGTTGCTTTGCAGAAAGCCATCTAATACTGTGTGAAGCCTTTTAATATCTGTGTTTCATCTGGAAAAACATGTGAAGATGTGGAGAATTAATGAGAAGGATAAGCTACGTATTTAAGACGTACAAAAAGAAGACATTTTTACATACTTCTTTATGTAATCCAGTTAAAGAGAAAATTGAAGTTGGTGAAAAAGAAATCAGCAGTAAAAATAAAATCACTGACTTCCAGTGGTCTTGATTTTAATTTGAATTAATGATTGTTACTTAGATGTCTAAACTTGGTCTTCTGTAATGACTTCATTTACATTTTGCTGCTTAAGACCTGTTTCTTGTGTTACCTGTAGTTTTGAAGGCATTTCTAAATCACAGAACCAAGAGATCCCTCATTCAGTAAAATGCTTAAGCATCTAAAAGAGCCCCTTGTTCAGATTTTGCATGCTTCTTTTTAACTATCATGTTCTGGTAACTTAAAAAAAAAAAAAAAAAAAAAAAAAAAAAAAAAAAAAAAAAAAAAAAAGAAGCTGCATACATGCACAGTTGTAAAACTATCTTTGTAAGACTGACCAATTCAGTAATGCCAAGGCTAGTTATACATCTGTTTGATCAATACACACCTTTCATAATGGAATTAGGTTTTCTAGAGCTGCACTCCATGGTCTCTACTAATTATTGTATTTTGCAGCTTTTAAAATGAAAATCTAATATCTTCATCAAGGTTTTCAGTTGCTGGATTACTCTTTCCCATTTTCTCTTGATTTTTCTTCAACTCTTAATGCAATTTCTGTGCCTCACAAAAACTTACTTCATTTATTGCAGACTGTTTTAAATAATCTTGTGATTTAGGAAGAGGAAGATGAATGTGAAAGATAAAAATGCTTACAATATATCTCCACTATTTTCTAATGTATGTACTTTGAGATAGAGGTTCCTGTTCACATGCTTGGCAAATACATTAGTTGTTTTGTCAGTGCCAAACTGTATCTCAGAACTCCCCTGAAGCTAGAAAAGCAGCAAATGTGATTTTTGCACTCATGAAAATTTATTTCACAAGCCTGAAGTTGGTACTGTATACATTATATAAACATCCTGGAGACAATGAATTTGGAGCAAAATTGCTAATATTATTTCTCAGCTTAAATTCTAACTTACTTCCTTTTTTTTTTTTTTTTTCAAAAGGCCAACACTCTCACCAATAATAAGACTTTATGTTTTGTGGTGAAACAATTCCAATTTTCTGAACAGTGAAAAGAGGGACACATTTTTTTCAGTGTGTGAGATTGTTAAAAAATAGCAGGATGGTGTTATAGTAGCTGCGGTGAGGCCATGATAAACTGGAGCTTAGTTAATTGCAATGTTACTGAAATTCTTTTATACATAACTCTCTGAAGGCACCACTAAAACAGACTTTTCTGTAAGAGATGCCTTTGTTTTGATTTCAGATCTGATCTTAAAGCACCAGATCATGTCCCTATAATTGCATCAGTGTCAGTTTTTTCAGAAAATTATTTGCGTTACAGTTCATTTGCATTAAATTTATGTGTCCTTTGGCTTATTTGTTAAATTATTGTATGGTGGAGAAGACTGGTGGATGGAAATAAGGGGAAGTGGGAAAGACTTGGTATCTATTGATATTATATTATTATTGTTGAATAAACCCTAAGACAATTTAAACCATTTATCTAAATTTTCATAGCTGAGCAGAAATATACGTAGGAACTAAACATAGTGGTTCCACTGAATTTGCTAGGCAGAGGTAGACTGTATGAGGTCAGATTATGTTACTTCCTTTTCACAAGAGCTGCACATATCTTCCTTTTCCAGCATGTGAGGCGGCCTCCTTCAGCTTGTCTCCTGTGACCAGCAGGGCACAAAGAACACAAAGGTCTGCTGTGCACCTACACATGACATGAAATTGAGTAATGAGAAACAGTATAGAAACCATCCTTTACAACTGCAGAAAACCCTCTCTAGTAGTAGAATTAGCTGTACCTGCAGCAAAGTATCTACTAGAACATACCAATTTTCCAAAGTTTTCCACTCCATTTGAAGTCTCTGGCTTCTTTTTTTTTTTTGATATTTTTTGTTTGTTTGTTTCTCTCGTTCTTGGCTGGTTATAATATGCTGCTTTTAAAGTATTAAGGGAAAGAAACCTAATTTTAAGAACTCTTACGTGATTTCCAGAAACCCTCTCAACAGTTGATTGTGTTGTTTGTATGAGTAACATGGATATATAATAAGTTGAACTAAAATTTCTGAGCTTAAGCATCCCAAATATTTTGCCACTTGAAGTATTGAACCAGATTCGATGGAAGGTTTGCATTTTTTTTTCCATCACCCTAAGCCAACAAAGTTGATTTCTGTTCCAGAAATAGTTACAGACACTTGGTGTTCAAGTTGTCTTCTTGCAGGATTCACCACTATTCCCTTTGGGTCGTTCTGGTAATATGTTGAAAGTGTGCTAATATGTTTATTGCACATCCTGGAAGTGAGACCCCAGCAATTACGGAACACAGGGACAGCCTTGACACATGCAGAGTCAATGGGGAAAAAAACTTTTACCCCACCATTAAATAAACATTTAAGGTTTAAAAATAACCCTCAGTTGTCTCCCTTGACACAAATACAAAAAGATCATTAATTCCTGGCTGCAGTTATATTAAATGCATACAGCCCTTTTTTCCCCCCCAGGCAGATTACCTGAAAGACCCTGCACAAAGGCTGGTATAAATCATTCATGTTGTAACTCAGGCCTGAAAGATATAATACAGCAGGAAGAACATTGTAGATTTGATTACAAAGAAAATTAATTTTGCGAGATGCTAAGCCTGTCTGGGCACACAGTTGTGCCCTGTGTATTTTGGATCAAATTCACCTTTGATGTAAGCAAATCTCAGTTCAGTCAAGAGAGAATGAAGCTGAATTTGACTCATTGTGTTTAGATCCAGGTGCCAATCATTTATACATTTAATCACAAAAGAAAATCTGTGATTGAAGCCTGTGGATAACTTT